>PVJH01023090.1:0-35570 GCA_004026705.1 Nesogale talazaci | reverse complement strand
AGAGAGGGAGGAGGGGAAAAGAAAGTGGGTGTTAACAAACCCAGGGACAAGGCAACAATAAGTGATCCAAAATCTATGGATAGGTTGGTGTCAGAGACCTGAAATGGGTTCATTAAGATCAATGTAACTGTGAGGAATGACTGAAACCCAAACGAAGGCTGAGCATGACAGTGGAACAGGAAATGGAGGAAGGAACGAGGAGGCAATAGGCATTTATAGAGTTATAAATATAGGTAAGTACTTATGTAAATATATTATATATGATGATGAGGAAATAGATCGATGTGCATATATGTATATGTTCAGTATTAAGTTAGCAGATGGACATTGGGCCTCGATTCAAGTGCTCTCTCAATGCCAGGACACTCTGTCCTATTAAAGTGGCATTCCATGATGCTCACTTTTTCAACATGATCCCTGAAGACAAAGGTGTACATAAGCAAATGTGGTGAAGAAAGCCGATGGTGCCTAGCTATCAAGAGATATAGCAGGTGGGGTCTTAAAGGCGTGAAGATCAACAAGCAGCCATGCAGCTGAGAAGCAACAAAGCACACATGGAAAAAACACACCAGCCTATGTGCTCACAAGGTGTTGATAGGATTAGGTATCAGGCATCAAGGAACAGAAAATCATCATTGTGAATGAGGGGGATTGTGGGGTGGGGACTTAAAGCTCATCTGTAAGCAACTAGACATCCCCTTACAGAAGGGTTGCAGGGAGGAGATGAGCCCGTCAGGGTGCAGTATAGCACCAATGAAACATACAGCTTTTCTCCAGTTCTTTAATGCTTCTTTCCCACCATTATCATGATCCCAATTTCACCTTACAAATTCGGCTAGACCAAAGGATGTACACAGGTACAGATAAGAGCAGGGAATCCAGGGTAGATAAACTCCTTAGGACCAATAATGAGAGTAGAGATACCAGAAGGGTAAGGATAAGATGGGGGAAAACAGGGGATTGATCATAAAATACAACCCTCTCCTTGGAGGATGAACAACAGAAAAGTGGGTGAAGGGAGACATCGGACAGTATAGGACATGAAAAAATAATAATTTATAAATTATCAAAGGCTCATGAAGGAGGGAAGGTGAAGGAGGGAGGGGAAACAATGAGGAGCTGATAACAAAGGCTCAAGTAGAATAAAAATGTTTTAAGCAGGATGGCAACAAATGTACAAATGTGCTTGGCACAATGGATGGATGGATAGATTGTGATAAGTGCCCCCAATAAAATGATTTAAAAGAAAAGAAATATCTAGAAAATAGTGATGGTGATGTATATACAAATGTTCTAGATACACTTGATATATGATTGGTACAAGAACTGTAAGAGTCCTCGATAAAATATTTGAGAAAAAATAGAGTATTCATAGCTTATCTTGAGAGGAAAATGATACTGTTTATTGGGAGTGGGAAGAGGTAGGTAAAAAAAGCACTATATATGAACTTTGAGACATTTGAGGAAGTTTTTTAATAGGGAACGCCCTCTCTGGTGACTCTTCCCATTTCTTTCAATGACAAGTCAAGAAGAAATAATAGCTAGAAGAACACTTTCCTTACAAGGCATTTTGAGCATTCACATGACTGACCAAGGAATTTAGTCTCCTGCTGAGAGGTGTTTGAGACTATTCCCATGGCCCTTCCAGTGTGCCAGATCTGGTTTAGAATTGATCAAGGTTTAGGTTTTGGTTTTGCTCTGGCTTAGAGGCTAACGATGGCCGCCTACCGAGTTATCAGTACCCACAGGAAGACCCACAGCTCCTCTTGCTAACTGCCTTCCTGAGTTAATGCTCTGAGCATTCTCTCTAATCTCCATAGGAAGAGGCGAGTGAGTGCTGACAAGTGTTCTTTATCTTCCTGCATTCCCTGCTGGTGAGGATGGGGCAGGATGGGGCAGTGATTCCTCTGCTCTACACAGGGTCACAACCCCCTAGGTTGCTGGTCTTTCTTTAGGGCTGCTGTTTGTCAGCACGCCAGAGCATGTGTTGGCCTCCTCCGGGGGCCATAGCTCAGCTGTCCTTCGGAATGTCGGCCTGATTCTGGGAGATTGGCAGTCTGGAGGTGGAGAAAAACATCTCCGGGTGGTGCAACAGTTAGCGCCTGAGGACCCCTGAGAGAACCCACCCAGCCAAGAAAATCCTGTGGCGCTCCAGCTCGTACTGGAACTGTGATTGGTATGTTCTTTCTCAGACCAGCAGGACGTTAACTTTCTTGGCCATTCATTTTAATACTTATAAGGGCTTGCAAAGAAAATATTCTTCCACATGACACAGGGTTACCTTATGTCTGAATTAATTTGATTACTGCCACAGTGGCCTCCCTCTCGCCAGACCCCTCCTGGAGGGGAAAAAACAAGCTTTCCCTGTAACTACTCAGATCTACACCCCAGTTGACTGTGTGGAGATCGATGCCGAAACAGACTTGATGTGGTTACAATGCCAAAGCACACAAGGGACATTGAACAGAGAAAAAAAAGAAGCAGGTGCCCTGGAGGCAGTGCCTTCTGTGGCCTGTGTGTGGGCCCAGTGGTCTTCTGCTGCTGCCCGCCTCTGCTGCCTCAGGCTTTGAGCTTGTTACAACTAAGACCCTCCTCCTCAGGGTTATTGGATGAGGTAACCAGCAGTGGCTGGGAAAAAAAAAAAGCAATAATTGACTGTTTATATTATTAAGTGTTGCCAGTGACATCAATTTTAGAACTTAATTCCTGTAAACCTGCTTTCTAATTTGTAAATGGAAAGTTTCTATTATAGGGCTGCTATGAAAGGTAAGAGAAAATTTACTCATGCAAACAAAGATTTGCATATACAGGAAGCTCAACAGGGAAGGGACACAACACATTTTGTCATCATGGGAGAAATACAAAAAAAACTGCAAAGAACACATCATTTAGAACATTTCATTCTGGAAGGCCAGCAAACCACAAAATGCCTGAAGTCCTTTAACACCCGAATCCATCCACTGAAAATGCATTTCATCAGCACTGTGAACCCGGGGTCTAGATGGGGTGAACAACACCGTTGAGGACTACGTTGTTAGACGCCCCAAAAGGACTCCAATAAAGCCTAAGAGACCTCAAGGGTCATGGAGCAATGAAACATTCAGGGGAAATCTGAGCAGAGTTAAAAAAAAAGTCAGATGCAAGCAAAACTGCACCCTGACCTGTGGTGGATAAAGTCAGAGGTTGTTTTTTTTTTTTTTAAACAGACACTTATTTTTGTGGGGGGGCGGGCATCACTGGCCTCTGGTGGTGGGAGTAGGAGGCCCAGCCTTTGCTCCTGTGGAGCTACTGCTGGAATTGAACCTTCATCCCAGTGGGCCGCAGTCCGGCGCACAACCACTGAGCCACTGGGGCTCATCCCTGAAACAGACACTTTTGTGAAAGAAAAAGACACTCTAGGACTAAGCCCCAGTGGCGTAGTGGTTGTGTGCAGGACTGAGGCGCACAGGGTTGGCGGTTCAAGTCCAGCTGCAGCTCTTTAGGAGCAAGGCTGGGCTTCCTACTCCCACCAGGGGACAGTGATGACACACACACACACACACACACACACACACACACACAAAAGCTGTAAGAGCCTCCAAGAAAAAAAGACACTCTAAAGAGAAGGGTTAACCCCAGAATATCTTTGATTTTAGATATAAACTTGAAATTTTATCTAACTGGTGATGATGACCTAAAGAAACAGGAAGTAGGCTGAGCCCCGGTGGTGTAGTGGTTCTGCATGGGACTGTGGCCCACTGGGATGGAGGTTCAATTCCAACTCACAGGAGCAAAGGCTGGGCCTTTTTAGGCAGTGATGCCTAAAAAAAAAGTTAAAAAAAAAAGAAACAGGAAGTAGCTGTGCAAGAATATTTTTTTGGCAAATTATATTAGCACTGGACATGTGGCCATTGTAGTATAAAAATCAACCCATTGAAGAGACACAATTTTAGATCAACCGAATTACCATCTGACTTTGGTCTTTATTGAGAAAGATAAAGATTCTTGATCCCAAATTAGACGAGTGGACAAATTAGAGTTATCCAATCCCATAGTGGCCAGGCTAGGGTATTTTGAAGAAAAAAATTCATTTGGTTCAGAAAGAGTAGTTATTTTCTCTTCTGATTTACATATTACTAGAAAGTCTTGAAAATATGTTATTTAAGGAGAGGTCACAGCTTTCAAGAATTAATTTTGGAAACCGACTTTTGTGAACCTATCTATGTACAGTTTGAAGGAATGAAGGAGTCAAACTGAGCGACAAAAGGCAATCAACTTTGCCATGTCTTATGTCATAAGGCTGTAGAGACTGGAGCATGTGGACCCATGTTTGGACACATAATTGGAGGACAGATATAAATGACTTTTAAGGAAGGACACCTAATCCTCAGGGTGAGTTCTGAGAGGACTCCACTGCCAACTCTGTTCCAAGATTGTCCCTCATTGCAGTGTTGTTCCGATACAGTAATTCAGAAGCATTTCTTTGGACCTACTCATGCCTTTCTTTTCTATTTTAGGTTTATTTCTATTTAGCATTTCTTCCACAAGAGGACTACTGGGTAGTATTTTGCTCTTCATGTGTTCAATCAATTGCAATGGATTGAGTTGCTAACTCCTTCCTCCCCCCAATATGTTCAAGTTCTATCCTCTGTACTTGCCAATGTGACCTTGTCTGGGGAAACGGGTTTTTCTTTGAAGATCTTGTCAAGTAAATCACACTAGAGTAGCGTGTGTCCCTGTCCTCAAACTTCTCAGTTCTGTTTGGTGAAAGGAGAGACCTGACCCAGAAAGAGAGTCCTATATGATGAAGATGCCATGTGAGAATTCTTCTAGAAGTCAGGAAACATCAAGAAATACCCTGGGCCACTAGCAAGAAGAGGTCTTCCCTGGGAACTGACAGTAAGAGAGCTTAGCCCTATAGATGTCCAGAACTCAGACTTGTAGGGCCCAGAGTTGAGAAAAGTAAATTTCTCTTCTTCCAAGCCACTCACTTTATGAGGATTTGTGATGGCAGCTGCAGGGCATGGAGACACCAATACTCAGCTTGCAAAAGATAGTCATACATTGGTATTACATTCAAGGTGCTCTAAGTTTTCACCTTGATTCCGCTAAGTAATTCCTGTCATTGATTTGCTTTTGCCTTATACACTACTCTTTTTTATTTCATCCATTTCAATTCTTTCACATCCCTGCGAAACTGGATCTCTGACCTCCCTCCAGCCCTTGATAATGGCCTGTCCATGCTATAAATCCAGTATGGCATAGCCTGACAGATGCCTGTGATTGACCAGATTTCTGTGATACACAAAAGGTCAAAAGAGGTTTCAGTTTCCCCTAACCCAGAAGATGCTTCTCAATGATTTGCATTAATGAAAGATACCGATATGGAAATAGATGCTCATTTTAAAGCTAGACAACTCATTCCAGTGTGCCCTTTCCATGTCATGAGCCTTTTTTTTTCATGTCACAAGACTTTATGTCTTTCCATTGTCCCTTGGTTTTTACTACTTGACCCTTTAAGTGAATTTACTCTTCTGTCTGTAAGAGGAGCTATGATGAAGCTGGACTAGAGTTGCTGTTCCCCTCTCTGTCAGTCATCTTCAGCATGAAGATGGAAAATAAAGAACAAAATACCCATAAGACGAAGGATATGAGGGAGAAAATGATATGCAAAACAATCCATGGCCATTTTTACCTTTGAATATTCAAGAACCAAGTAGCTATTCAAAGGTGATATTTAAGAATTGCGGGAAAGAACGTAGTAATCACAGAGAACTGAGTGATGATCGTGGACTGAATGATAACCACAGCTATTTCATGGCATTGGTGAGTGTGGGATATTCTGCTCCACATGTTACATCCCCGAGATGTGACCTACTTTCACTAGTTTAGACATGAAAGGAAGGGAGAGAATGGGGATGACAGAGAATGGAAAAGATACATTGTGTCTAGAGCTAAGACACGGGTGTTTTCTTTTTAAGACACAGGCTTTTTTTGGTGGGGGGCATCACTGCCTCTGGTGGTTGTGGGCGCTACCCAAAGACACAGGTTTTAAGAAATGAATGTTTCAATATTTTTGAGATTCCAAACCACATTTGAAAGATAATTTCCTCACTTCCTAAGGAAACACCCAATGAGACACTGGGTAAAGGACAGGAGCTTTGGAGTCAGGCTCCCCTGAACTCCAATCTCAGCAAAGCTATCTAATGTAATGTGTTGTGGGCTGGTTGAGTCTCCTGTTGTCCACTTATACAATGTGAATGAACTGAAATAATGTATGGCTGATAGCTGGCAGAGCTTAGACAATAAATAAACATTATCTCTGATCTGTGTCTCTACTCCATCTGCCAATAATTCTACTTTGCATATAGAAGGAAATTTGGCCAGCTTCCCACTTGTAAGCCAAACTGCCCTTGCAGAAACTCCCAGAAAGTAGAGGATCATAACCTTTTAAATGCTTCCTGCTTCTCTATTAGGAAGTTCCTTATGCTGGGGTTTCCCTGATGTACTTAAATTCCCTCCTCTCTCAACCCAGCTCTCCGAAGCATAATAAAAGCTCAGCACCCCCAAGTCTGTATCACCCATCATCTCTAAGAGGGGGCCATGCCCCATTGTGAAGCCTTCCTTACCCTAAGTAACAAGAAAGGAACATGTCAGATAAATTAAAAACACCAACACAAACAAATAGAACCATTCAGGAGAGAGAACACAATAGTGAAAGTAAGAAAAAGATCCTCTCACCTCCGTTTCCGAAAAAGGGAGAACGTTGGCATCAAGAAAAGCATTAGAGAGGCTGCAAGAGAGGGAGACAGGAAATGATGTGGGCTCTGATCAGATAGGTGGATCTGTGGGAAAATTAGGGAGCTGTATAGAGAAGTATGCCAAGATATCAATAACCCAAAGTAAAGTTGAAAAACAAAGCAAAAACCAAAGCAAACCAGAGAATCACTGAGGATGAGACAGTCAAATAGGAAACGGACCTGTCAGATATGCTGATGTGCCCCTTGGTGATGTGGGATCAGAACGGAAGAACTAGCACTTGGACAGAACTCCTACCAGCAATAGCAGTCAGAGTTTGACTTTCTGGTTTGTCTCCTCCCCAGCCCTTGGAAAACTGTCTTTGCAAGGTAGGTCATTCCACTTAGTCACATCCAAGCCCTTTGCCCTATGGCCAGTGCCAGACATCAAAAGGCAACAAGTGGACATTAAAAGAGCATGAGGGGAAGAAGGATGAGGAGGAAGAAGATGAAAGAGAAGAGAGAGAGAGAGAGAGAGAGCTTGAGAGACATGAGAGTCTAGAAACACAGAGAGAGGCAAAATCAGTCTCCTCTGCTGTTACTGTGAGATCTGAACAGATAGGGTCACTGCGGGCGCCGGGGAGTTTCATCTCTGATGGATGCCGACAATGGTCGGAGCAGCGTCCATCACAAGAGAAATATGTACAGGCACTGACCTTCTCCATAGGCTTTGGCACAGGCTGGTGAGGACATTGGCAATGCTGATCTCTGGCTCAGAGGGAGCGATCCAAGACGTATAGCAAGAATTCAATGAGCACTGTTGCAAGCCAGCTGCTCATTTATAAGGCTGGGAGTTGGAGGTCCTGGCTCCACCCTTTCTCTCTCTCTCTCTCTCTCTCTCTCTCTCTCTCTCTCTCTCTCTCTCTCTCACACACACACACACACACACATACACACCCCGACCTGGTTAGGTAACAAGGTCAACAATCTATTCTTGAAGCCTGACCAGTATAACTGAATCCCGGGAGGGAGGTAGTCTTGTGCCAGTCCACTTCAAGGTTCTTTTGGGAGTTCGTGTCTCTGGCAAGTTGCCCTGGAAGGTCTGGATTCGCCCCAGGTTTTCCCATGATAGTTCTTTACCCTTTGCCAGATAACTTGTGAGATGAGAGGATCAGACAGCGATCAGGACACCCTTTCCCTTGGTCATATTTCCCCTTTTATCGTCTTATTTCCATGTTCCATTTCAAATTATTGTTCTGGTTAGTTCCTGCTGACACAATGACTTCTTGCATCTCCAATTCAACATCTCTTTATATTATTATACTCTGCTTCACACAATAATCAATACTACAGTGCTCTCCTTCAGAGTCAGGCATCACAGGAAGTGCTGATGATAGGGTGAGAAACTGGCCAAAGCCCTCCCTGTTGGTGTGCGCGTGCTTGATGGACTTCTCCAACCTCCGTTCTCTCCTGTTAACTCTCAGTGCCGCTCCGCAAAGTGGGAATACCATTCTGACTCATCAACTGTTTCAACATCTTGTCCGGAACTGAATTTTCTGCCTTTTGGTTTCTGCATCACCCAACAAATGTACAATTCTCCACTCCAAAGGCAATCCTCTGTAACTCATCCTTCTATACTTGAAATGTACTATACTTGAACTTCTGACATGCTGAACTTTATGATCCCATGTCTTGACTCATTCTCAGTATGATGGGATAATATTTTCTCTGTACTCTACCATATCCCTCCACCCTCACCTCCAAGTCTGGGTCTTATAAAATTGAATAAAATAGATTAGAGAAATTTTGTAACAAATCATTTTGGGGATTAGCTTTTGCAGTTGATATCTGATCATCTTTGAGATATTCACTTCAAAAACTCCTAAAAAGAAAGCCAATTTTTTGAGCATAGGAGAAGCACTTCTCTCTATACAACGAATCATCAACCTCAGTAGAGTGCATTTTGGGTCTCAATGCTTTTCTACAATCTCTGATCCACCACATTTTATTGACAAAACTCCATACCAAGCACGATGTACAATTTAAATTTGTTCCAAAAGCTAGCTTTTAAAAGAAGAAATTATTGTATTATAATTATTATTAATTATTAGTATTAAGTTAATTGGTGAGTGAGTTTTTATCCAACATTGCCACTGGTATTTCAAATACTAACCTGTCACCCAGAGAGGATAGGTTTTTTTCAGAACTCCCCGTCTAAGAAGCGAGATCTAGTAATCTGCTATTTTTTTAATTGTGGACTTACGGAATTTCATCACTAGTTTCATACACACATATAAAATTGATAGATATAAGACATATTTCCTGTGATTATTTTGCATTAGTTAGAAATATACTAAAATAAAATTAAAGTTAAAAATTGCTCATTTATTTTCATGAACATTGCTGGTTTAATTTTATGCTTATAGCTCTTTCTTTTCTATTTCTTCTTGAGTCATTTCTGATAAAATTATTCTATTTCCTCTTGAGTCATTTTTGATAAAATTATATCTTAAAAATAATTTCCATTAAACTACTAATTTTAATGGCAAAAAAAATCCTATAGCATTGTCTTAGCATTTTGCCCCTTGTATTAGTTTTTTAGGATACCTTGGGTGGAGCCAATGACTAAACTGCTCAGCTGTTAATCAAAAAGCTGGGGGTCTGAGTCTCCCCAGGGGTGTCTTGTAAGAAAGATTTGAAGATCTGTTTCCAAAAAATACAGCCATTGAAATTCTCTGGTCACAATGGAATGGCGCCATCAGCAAGAACCCCTCCAAAACACGATTTTACTCTGATACGCACACAGTGTGCATGAGTCAATATGGACTCTACGGCCACGCAAAACAATAGTTTTAAATGCTGTGTGTAACAGGTAGCCACAAATTTAGTGGCTCAACACAACACACATTTACTAGCTCACAGTATTTGTGGGTCAGAAGTCTACCTATGAGTTGCTGAGTCCTCTGCTCAGAGTCCCACCAGGGCGCTCTCAAGGTCAGCAGTGATTGGGGGGTCTCAGTTGAGGGGCAGAGTCCTCTTTTCCAAGCTTTCCAGTTGTTGGCAAAACTTCTTTCTTTTGGTTATCGACCGATGTCCCCATTTTTTGGCAATCCCCTGGGGATCATGCTAGACTGCTCACCATTTCTTACCAGGTAACCTTCGCAGAGCGTTTGCAGCATGAATGTTTAATTACTAATTTTTTTATGTGTGCAGACCAGTAGGGGTATGTCTTCCTCTGCCTTCTAACGCCTCTCTTATCTGCTACAATGTTGTCTTCCGTGAGAAAATCATCAGTATAGGAGGAACTCTCATCACGATCCGGTTTATTTTCTGTGAATGGTGACTTTTTTTTAACCTCCTGTATATGTTCTTCCTCTGATTTTCTGCTCCATGGCAGTGACTCCACTTTCAGCTCCCTGGTGCAGTACGTTGTGAACATCGTGGGAATATTTGCCCTCGGAAGAGAACAAAATATTTCATCATGGAGTATGACGTCTGGAGGACTTTTAAAATAAAAATCCTTTAGGGTCACTTCTGTTTGTACCTTGTCAGGATCGGTTATTATGATGGTGAAGTTTGTCCAATCTTTTAGGTAGCTGTTGAGAGGATCCTATCTTTCCTTTAACTTTATTACTATGAAGAGATTTGTTTCCAAATATTAAAGCAATCTTTTGACATATGGAGGGATTCAGTTTATATTTTGCTTAGACTTTGCTTATGAGTGAAATTGGCCAGTGATTTTCCTTTATCATCATTTCTTTTGGGGCCTTGTCTCCTTTTTCTAATTCTCTGTAAGGGTTGTGCTTTCTTATTTAACTCTGGTTGAGTTCTCTAGGCTTCAAGTTTTTGTTATGGAAAAGTTTTAAATGATAGTTACAATCCCTTTAAGGAAAAATTATTAATGATATTGAATTCCTTGAATAATTTACACTTTCCTTGTCTTCTGAGTCACTTAATTTTTTTTTTTTTGTAAAAATCAAGTCCATCATGCTTTCTTAGACATTGAAATGGTTCTTAGGGACCATTTCCTATCAGACCAGGCAAAGCCATTGCATTCACTTTGGTAGCTATGTGTTCTTCACCATATCGATTTTCAAAATTCAATTAGCCACTCTTCTGATGACTGACACATAGGCTGCTTTCAATCCTATGTTATTATGAATGATGCAGAGAATAATGATAAACATGCATATATATGTATATATATATTTTAAAAAATCCAAAATGGGGTTAGTAGAATGGCTTTCCATTCATCTTGATTCTGGGTCTTTCAGCACAGCTTCCTCTGAGGAAGCATCTTTCTGGGAGCCTTGCTTTTCCTCCTGGAGACTAACAGGGACAGGACAGCAGCCCACACACAAAGCTTCTGTTTTCGCCTGACTGAAGATCTGGGCACTTGACATCCATGAAGAGGGCATTGGGGCTCTGCACCAGCTGCCTCTTCTTGTGTTTTCTCTTTGGGAGAGGGATGAAGAACATCTTTTGTGAGAAGCATGATCGCTGGGGAGGCCATCACTACCAGAAATACAGACTTAAATATATATATATATATATATATATATATACACACACACACACACACACACACACACACACACATATATATCCCACCATCTGCAGAAGAAAGCTATGGAAGTGAGAAGGCTGGGTTAGATTTATAATTTTTAACTTTGACCCATTGTGTTTGGTAGCCCTCAGAGCATAGAGTGGATGGATGCCTATTTCTTTCTTTCTTTCTTTTTTTTAAACAATTGACTTTTTCTGCAGTTTCACACGGAACATTTTGGACCTTGCCAATTTGATAGGTTAAAAAAAATTCGTGAGGGAGCTCCACGGATATGGCCCCCACTCCTACCCCCCCGTCCCGGCCCCAGACTCGCACCCTGGCCATCAATGAACGCACCTTCATCTCCATCAAGCCGGACGGGTGCAGTGCGGCCTGGTGGGAGGCATAATCAAGCGCTTTGAGGAGAAGGGATTCCACCTGGTGGCCAGGAAGTTAGTTAGGGCCTCTGAGGAATACGTGAAGCGGCACTGCATTGACCTGAAAGCCCGCCCCTTCTTCCCAGGGCTGGTGAAGCACGTGAACTCGGGACCCATTGTGGCCATGAGCAGTAGGGATTCCGCCAGGTGGCCACGAAGTTAGTTATGGCATCCGAGGAACACCTGAAGCAGCGCTGTATTGACCGGAGAGACCGTCCCTTCTTCCCAGTGCTGCTGAAGGACAAGAACTCAAGACCCATGGTGACCATGGTCTGGGAGGGGCTGAATGTGGTGAAGACGGCCCGGTGGTGCTGGGAGAGACCAACCCGGCGGATTCGAAGCATCCAAGGGGACTCTGTCTTCAAGTTGGCAGGAACATCGTTCATGGCAGTGATTCGGTCAAAAGCGCCGTGACGAAATCAGCCTTTGGTTTAAGCTGGAGGAACTGGTGGGTGACAAGTCTTGTGGCCATGACTGGATCTGCGCGTACGAGGTGGACAAAGCAGTCCCGTTCCTGTGGGCCCATTGCCACTGAGCCTGTCCTGTGTGCAACTCTTCCTCTGGGGTTGGAAGTGGTAGGACTGATGGAACGCTGACCAATAAAATAAAGCCTTTGGAGATGGGGGTGTGGTTGGGGGGTAGGGGGATGGGGTGGGGAGAAATTAGTGAGGTTTGGCTTTTTATTTTATTTTATTTTAATGTGATTTGTATTTTCATTTTTATTCATCAACTCTGTCATCTTACCCATTATTCAGCGGGGCTTTGAGGTGGTCTTTTAAAAAATTATTATCATTTTACTTATAATTAATTAACATACCATTCATGGTTCAGTCACATAAAGAAGGATTATGCAATCATCATCACAATCAACTTTGAAACACCCCCCACCACTACCCCCACAGCCCTGCTTTTTTACACATTGGTGTCGATTCCCGCTTCCTCCTCCCTCTCCCTCAGTGTCCCCAGTTCATCATCTTCATATTTTCTTCAAACCCAGTTTCCAATACAGATAATTAACGGCCCAAGACAAGGGCAGATACCAAGCGAAGACCCATCAACAGCCATATACAACTGATGAAGACCTCAGTCCAGAAAGGAGAGAATTCCAAAAATTTAGAATTGTACTCACTTTGGGTCTGTAGGGAGATCAAAGTCCAAGAAGTTTCATTCCAGCCTCAGTGCAGTTGTTAAAATCCCCTTTACAATGATTTGAACTTGTTTCTAATCAATACCTTGGAGTCTTTACTTATCAGCGAGATTAAGTTTCTTTTTTTGATTTTTGAGATGAATTTGTCTCTAAAGATTCGAAGTCACTTCAGTTTTTCTTTTCCTCTTCCCTTTTTTTAAAGCCGCTCAGATCATCATCTAGATTTGAGAGATAAGAAATCTAGAAATTGGATTTCTTGTTTTTAAAGAAACATACTGTACAGATTTACATGGCCCATCTCAAGAAATGAAATAACAAAAATATCCAATGAAACCCTCCCGTATATGTATTCTCTTCCATACTCTCCCCTCCCCCCCTCCCTTTGTCCCTCTCTCACTCCCTCCTCAATATTCTAGTAAGGTTAGCTTTCTCTGATGTGAATTGAAGTATTTTGTTTTCCTGTTTGCCATTTGTCTTTTGAGAACTTTTTATTTTATTTTAAAAAGTTGTAAAAACAATGTTTTTATTAACTGAGCCCTGGTGGCGTAGTGGTTGTGCGCGGGACTGCGGCCCACTGGGATGGAGGTTCGATTCCAGCTCCATGGAGCAAAGGCTGGGCCTCCTACTCCCACCACCTGAGGGCAGTGATGCCCCCCCCAAACAAACAAACAAACAAACAAACAAACAACAAAAACAATGTTGTTATTAACTACTATATGCTTAGGGATTGTTAGTGAGTTCGGCTAAAGACTGCATATGTCCTAGAGTGGCAGGTATTTACAAATGAGTTGCATGAAAGTCTTAGGATTCCATAAGGCATGTCGAGGAAGTTTCTTTAAATCTACATACAGCATGATTATGACTGCGATGTCAAGCATGCATGCATTTCATCTCCATCAGGCCATGGTAGAAAGTTAACTTTCATGATAGAATTTCAAGACTTGAAGATCTATAGAAATTACTACCATTGTAGTGAATAAGCCTCTTAACTATCGAAGCAAAAATTTTAGATTTCCCTAAAAACTTTTTCTTGGGAAGTGGGTGAAGGTTTACACAGACGTTCACCATTTTATATGGAACAATTCATACATACTCTGTTTCATCTCACTGATTCCAATCTTGTAAGGTAACATTCATTACCATCCTACTGCTCTTGGGGTGTCCTATCTCTAATTCACCATTCTTTCCTAACCCTTCTGAACTGTGTCCTCGCATAAATGCTGTCCCTGTAATACCAACTTGTCCATGATTCGAAGGTGCTTGCAGCTCAATCGTGTTATTATTCACTTTACAAACAGGTCTAGTATTTGTCTGTTGCTTGAATTGAGTTTGGTTCCAGACCCAAACTATGACCCAGCGCCATGGTCTCTGGGTTCTACCAGGTTCTGTTCTACTTGTAAGCTTGGTTGCTTGTGATTTTGAATTGTGTTCCATAGTATCTCCCACTCTATCCACCACCTTCCCACACAAGCCCTTTCAGAGCAGTGGGCACCATTCTACTTCTCCCATTCTTAGGGTTTAGAGACCAATGCTCGCATGGCCCATTAGTCTCTTGGACTAATTGTTTCCATGTGCCTTTGATTTTATTCCTCTTCTTCCTTCAGTCAGGGAGAGACTCAAAGATGCTCCATGGATGGTTGCTCACAGGCTTTTAAGATGCCAGTCAAAGTAGGATGTCAACCCTTGTCTTTGTGGCCTATCTATGGCTATTGATCTTGAGGTCTCCTGACTCCAGGTCCTGAGCTTCCAGGCCTGGCAACTGGTTGTATCTAAGGATTTTTCATAACTTTGCTCCCTGTCTTCTCCACCATATTTATGGGAAGTTGTTTAACTACCCATTATAGAATCCTCAGTTAAACCTATCTATATTTGTGGGTATATTCCCTCTTTCTTTCCCACATCTATTCAGGCTGAATGTCTATCCATGCAGCATCATGTATATAATAATGTAGCTCCTGTATTCTCTCAAGAATTGTCCCTACCGCTAACATTTTTGCCAACTCGCGAGATTGCACAGAAACAGAATGGATACGTTTCATCTAAATCTTAAACTTTAAAATGTGTTTCCATAATGTTATCCATTATATTATCTTTTGATTTCTTATGGTGTGTCAAGTGCCCAATATTCTTTTTCATTCTTGATCTTCATTATTTATTCTCTCACCAACTCCTAACTCCTTTTAAAATTGTCCTTACCTGGGGAATATAGTTTTTAACATCTTTTTTTTTGTTATTTCTGTGAAAGCTTACAGAGAACATTGATTTTCCATTCAACCCTTTATGCACAATTTGTTTCATTTGACCCATTTCTCCTGCTCGATTTGTTAGTAACCCATTGTGAAACCACCATACCACTAGGGTGCCTTAATATAAATTAGTCCTTTTACATTTTCATGGATTATGTGATAATATTGAGGTATTCTAATTTTATTTACTCTTCTTTAACATTTATACTATTGTATATTTTGATTGTATGTCTATGTTAAATGCTCTAAGATATTTTATTGAAGTTATTATTTGTGGTAGTTACATAATCTGTTGTCAACTTGAGATTTAAGAGTGAAGGGGTGGAGTTTAGCCTGTCAATCAGGTCGCAGCTTGATGACCTCATTTGGAGGTGCCATGGAGATAAATAGCTCGTTGGAAGCGGTCACATGCTTACTCCCTGTGAGACATTATTGACAGCAAGTTACATAGAGCCAGAGGTTTGGAGCTGGAGGGGCCAGGTGGAGACCCATGCCAGCGCTAAGATGCTTCCACTGCCACTGGATCCACAAGATTTTCTGTCCACTGGCCTGTGATCTTCCTGCACTCAACATCATCGCATGTGTTGCATGAGTCTGAAGAGGAACTTACAGATAGATATCAGACATATGGGGTAATATCAAAGTTATGGTCTTGATCTGGACTGGGCTGGGATGTTTCCTCAATATTCCACTGCTCTTGTATACAAAGGTCTCTCTTATACCCATATGAGTGTCTATGACTTTGTTTCTCTAGTCTACCCAGACTAACACATTATTCTATTCAAAATATCTACATATTTATGAGAGGGTAGCCTAAGTTTAGTGTTCTTTGAAGAAAAGCTTGGCATTGTGAGAAAAACGGTGAGGAGTGAAGTAAATGAGAGAAAAATGTTGATATTCTAGCCATATTCCCACAAGGAGACACAAGGTTTCCACGGGTCACACAGAATAGCATTTAGAAGATGCCCTCTGCAGAAAGATGGAACTGAGACAGATGTGAAACTGTTGGGAAAAGGGAATAATGACTGCTGAGGGGATGAGTTTTTTTTAGTAACAAAAATACAGGGAAGAATTTAAGTAGAATTCCATGTTGGTGGAAGCAAGGAGGATATAATTGAGCAGGGAAAAATTATTAATTATAGGGCTAGGACCAGATAGAGGTAAAGGTAGAAACTGTAGAGAAGTTTTTTTTTTTTAAAAACCCCAATTCCTTAAATAGAATGTTTGCTACCAGCAGAAATTTTGCCTACGAGAATCAGAAGATGACTCTGTAGATGTAAACTTTTGATCTTATTTTCTCGTTTTCTTCTGTGTCTTCTCCCCTCACATTAAGGCCTCTCACCATTTTCTTGGTTCTGTCCTTGTAGACCAGGATTTCTCAACCTGGGCAGTACCAACGTTTTGGGTTATGTAAGATTTGGGGGATTATCTTGTGGGTTGTAGGATGTTTGGGGCACTGTAGCTGCATCTATGGTCTCTGCCCACTCGATGCTACTAGGATACTCCCTTTATGAGTTGTGATGGTCGAAAATGTCATTCAACATTTCCAAATATCTCTTTGGAGGCAAAGTCATTTCTTGTTGAGAACCAGAGGTGTTGAGGTTAGGTATAGGAACAGAGACAGGGGAGGAAGTTGAGAGTAGAAGATGAGAGTCTCAAGAGATGTGAATGTATTTTAAGTAAAACAAGAGACAGGCTGGACTCGCTACATATATGTATGATACATTAAAATCACAGAAGATGACCAAATAACTCCGTGGTTGTAAGTAACAGCAAAGCGCTCACATTGCATTCTTGTTCCATGTAGATGCCATCAGAAGCTTACCTGACCTGGAGGTTTCATTATAGCTTCCACTTTCAATTGACAGAGATGAGAAGTCGGGGCTCAGCTCATACTGCTTTCTCTCTTGCATTTGCAGACTCTGCTCCCCATTCATCCATCTTTGCCACAAAACATCTTCTCTTGCGTGCTTTCTGAGCTTTCTTGAAGAATCGAGACCACCCAAAGAAATCACCTGTACTACAGCCTATTTTGACATCCTACCGCTCTCTCTCTCTCTCTCTTTTTGGCATCACTGCCCTCTGGTGGGAGTAGGAGGCCCAGCCTTGCTCCCGGAGAGCTGCTGCTGGATTTGAACCACCCGCCCAGTGGGCCTCAGTCCCGCACACAACAGCTATGCCACGGGGGCTCAGCCCCCTACTGCTCTTTTCATAACCTCCATGCATCCCTTTGCTTCCAGTATCGCTCTCCATCTATTCCTTTCCCCAGACTAGACATCACACTAATTTACATTAATCCCGGAAAGCACTCTTCCAGAAAAAAAAATGTCTGGACATCATTTCCCTTGTGTGTGTGTGTTTCCCATGAGAAGAAGCACTGTTTTTGTAACCACCACCTCCAGGACGGGGTAGGACTCTGCAGGGTTAGGTGCTGGTGGACCACCAAGGAGACTGGACATCTTGTTAATAATGTCAACAAGGTACCGTACTTGGTTCCCTTGTGGGGTGAGATCATGAAAATTCTGGGTGTGTAATCTTAAGCTGGGGATCAGTCAGTGTGGCAGTCACCTAATCTGGTGTCAATTTGAGGATTAAGAGTGTAGGGGTGAAGTCTAGCCTGTCAATCTGGAGATAGGCAATGAGACCTCTCTGTGGGCAAGACTTCCTGCTGCAATATCTGGGAAATCTGGCACTTCCTTCTTGGAGGCAGGAGACGCTATCTCTCTCAGTTTACTCCCTTGGAGATGCTCTATGGACAAGACATAAGGCTGACTCCCTGTGTGACATTCCAATGGAGAAACCACATGGACCAACCCAGACAGAACCAACCCTCTCATGTAGAGACCCCTGCCAGCCCTAGGATGCTTACAATGCCATTGGATCCAAAGACTTTCTACCCACTTGCTTGTGATCATTCTGCATTTGACTTCATTGCATGTGTTTCATGAGTCTGAAGACTTTGTAGATTGGTATTGGACATCTGGGCTTATATCAGATGTAGGACCTTAGACTGGACCGGATTGGGATGTTTTCTCAATATTCAATTGCTCTAGTATATAAACCTCTTTCTTACACACATAAGAGATTCTACGCATTTGCTTCTCTAGTCTACCTAGAGTAATGCAGTCAGCTTTGGCCATGCTGCTAAGCTCAAAATGAACCCTGCAGGTGGAAAGGAGGGGTGAGGGTGCCTCATGACCATCAAGAAAAGGAGCCAGAAGGGGAGGCTGCCCTTTGGACTACAGATTTCTGTAGTCTTCTGTCCAGGTGACAGAGAGCTGGGACAACAGTTAGAGAGAGGTGATGAGAAGTGGTGGCAGCAGAACCAAGGGTATGAGAGAGTAGTGGGCTGCATGGCCCATAGAATGAAAAAATCGAGTGCTTTGGGGCAGGGGGCTTGATAGCAGAGTTCCTTTCGGCATTTGTCAGGGGGGTAAGTTTGCTGACCCATGTAGCTAGAGGTCAGCATCTTCAGGGCCAAAGTTTATTGGTGGAGTATTTATTGGCAGAGCTAATGCAGTTTTATAATACTTACCTGAGAAGGGGGAGAGGACAAGGGACTATGGGGCCAAGGCTCGGCTGGGAAGAGGCTGTCTGATTGAAGGACTGTATCTCAAGTCATTTCTGTTCCTAAATGGTAACCTGTCATTTCCCCAGTAACATCCAGAATCATGGGTATTGTATGTAAGTTCTATGTGGACATTGAAAGGAATGATCAAACCAAGAAGGAGTAGAGAGTGGTGTGGGGGACAGTTGATGTTGGCACTGGTGAAACAGTTTGGTGGGTGAAGGCTCATCTTTAGCTCCATGGGAATGAATCTTGGGTGACGGTGATGCTCTTCCTCCTCTCATCTGAAGTTAGAGGAGGTCGAATGCTACCCTCCCACCACTGTTCAATGTAATAATAAGAGAAATTTGGAAAGCTCAATTTATACCTGAAGGGAGAGAAGAAAGATATACCGTACACACAAAAAGGCATTCTCGTGCTGGGCACTGGAATGAAGGATGCCTTGAATACTATTGCCTACAAGGCCTTTCCAGCATTCAAGGGGGATCCACCTGCCAGGACTGGGGGAGAGGTAACACCTAGAGAAAAGATTATCTGCTTTCAGATCTGCCTTGCTAGATAGATTCTGCCTGGACCAATCCAACCCTCGCCAGGGCTCGCACCATGGCCCCCTTCATCTCCTTGTTGCGGAAACTGTAGATGATGGGGTTGCACATGGGGGTGATGATGGTGTAGAGGAGGGAGAAAAGCTTGTCCTTGTCAGGTCCATGTGTACTGCGGGGGTTCATGTAAGAGAACATGGCTGAGGTATAGAAGAAGATGACCACAGTCAGGTGAGAGGCACAGGTGGAGAAGGTCTTCCCCCGCCCCGAGGAGGAGGCTCTGCCGAGGATGGAGGACAGGATGCGGGCATAGGAGAAGACAATGAGCACCATGGGACTGAGCAGCACCACAATGGCCTCAGCAAAGATAACCTTCATGCTGAAGAGGGGATCCCCACACGTGAGAGCAATAACTATGGGGGCCTCACAGAAGAAATTTTCTATATGGTTGCCTTTACAGAAGGGATTCCGGAAAGATATATATTCAAGAAAGATGCCATTGATCATCCCAAAGAACCAAGCAGTACCCACCAGCCTCACACAGACCCGCTGGCTCATGATCTGGGCATAGTTAAGTGGGAGGCAGATAGCGACGTAGCGGTCATAGGCCATAAAAGCCAAGAGGATGCATTCCGCCACACCCACACAGAAGACTAGGTACATCTGGGTCATGCAAGAGACAAAGGAGACGGTGTGGTTCTTGACCACGAGGTGGATCAGCATCTGTGGAATGGTGGTGGTGATGAAGCAGACATCCAGGAAGGACAAGTGGCCAAGGAAGAAGTACATGGGGCTGTTGAGCTTGGGGTCTGTCCAGGTGATGAAGATGATGAGGCCGTTCATGGCCATGGCCAGGCTGTAGAGGGCTAGGAAGAGAGCAAAGAGCAAAGCCCGAGTGGAAGGGGAGCTCTGTTCAAAGCCCACGAGGATGAAGTCTGTCGCTGTGCTGCCATTCCTGAGGTCCTCTGTCGGGTGCCTGGTGAATATCAAGGAGGAGAAAAGCACAGGAGAGGGAGTAATGGGAAGTGTTTACTTGAGTCCAGAAAGCCAACTACCAACAGGCAGGATAAAAGAGTGGTTGTAAAAGCTTTGAAATGTTTACCAACTCTAGGTAAGTTAACAGCAGGACGGGTAGTGAAAGTGCAGGGTCACAGTAGACTGAATGATTGCTACATGTCCCCAAGCTGGGCCTGGTGGCTCTACTTTGATCAGGCCTCTAGTGCATCAGGGACTTCAATGTCGAAAGATTAGTCACTAAGTGGAATACATTCGGTGGGGAAACCTTAAGATGATATCATTGGGATGGGTGAGTATGGTCCATGAGCAAAGGGTTAAGGTATTCTTGAGGCTTGAAGGATGTGAGTGGTAGAGACAGTGGCCATGAACTAATAGAAAATCATATTCAGGAGACACTTGACAGACATTTGAAGGTATATTTTTCTAGAAGAAAAACACAGACTTTGTACACCTAATGTCACCTGATGAATATATGGAAATTTCATATGTATATATGTATATATATTTACAAACACACAGATATATATATATTTATAAGAACACATATAAATATAAATATATGTATACTTAAACACACACACACATATATGTCACATAATTTTTTCTCTAGTCAAAATGGCCTACCAGTTCTCTGGAGAGAATTATACATACTTCACCTGTCACTTCTTGTCAGTTTTACTCTCCTAGCTATTGTTACTGCATTATCAGTTGCCTACACTTTACTTTCTGACTAGGAGCCCTACTGGTAATCCCTTGCAGCCTTTCCTAATAGGAGATAGCTTGCTTATGACTTAGAAATTTAGGGCAACCTGCCATTGGGTAGAAAGGATCCAACCATCTCGGTGAGCAAAGGGGAGTTATGATGAGGACAAACATTCAACTTTTCTGCAACGACCCTTCAGAGAATTTCAATCCACCCCTTTGTCTCCAGGAATAAAAAAATTATATATATATATATATATATATATATTTCAGAAAATGGGCAAGCAAGCATTCTCCTCAGCTTCTCTAACTCTCACAACTTTTAGGAAGTTCTTCGTATGCTCCTGTTGTCTCTCCTTTCCACTTTGCATTGGAAGTAGGAGGTGTCAGAGCCCATCCGCCTTCAGGGACTCACAGGTGATATATTCCTTAATTTCCAGTTCTGTTATGAACACTCCTCTTCATTCTCTCTTCTTCCACTTTCTCCCCTGGACATTCTCACTTGATCTCATCTGTTAGTCTTTTAAAAACACTTCCTTCTTCCTCTCTCTATCTTCCTGCCATTATCTACCTGTGCTTGGGTACACCTTTCTTTCCATATGCCCTATACTCTCCGTTCTCTTTAGGAATAGTTGACTTATTACTTTGTCTCCTTGTAACTCTGGATTCCCTCCATGGTGTGACCTCCTGATAAGGAAAAGGCAGTGTCTGGGTAGTGGGCCATTTCATCATCTCCACTTGGGGTGTTCTGCCTTGAACTTGTACCTAAGCCTTGCACCTAGGACTTGCACCTCTTTTTGAGTGTTCATAAAGGACAAGGAAAGAGAGAGAATACTGTTTCATATAAGATGGAGTCTGGCAGCCTGGGTCCAATGGGCATAAAATATCATTGAGCCCACTCCAAAGAACTCTGAGACTTGCCAAAAACCACTGAGGTTTGACCCTAGGAATCAGTAGGGCATATAGGAGCAAAAGGGGTTACCTGTGTTTCACTGTGCCAAAGATTCTGATACTGAGAATCTAGAGCTACCTTTAGAGGTTGACCATCAGCATTTGTCTAAACAAGGGGGACATTTTCTCATGCGACCACATCCTACCTCATTGTGGTGTTCTGGGATGGAATGATGTTTGTCACAGAATCATTGTGGCGAGTGATTGAGAAGATCTCATGGTGTTGGCAGAGGAACTGGTCCAGGGAGGATGGTCTGATCTGGTGGGCCACTCTGGAAGAGAAATTGTATCTGATGACCTTGCTAGTTCTTTGACACCTATAGTACTAAAGATGAAGATCAGCTTCAATAGTATTCCAAAGTGAAACATGTACTGTACTTTATAGTATAGGTGTGAACTTTTATATGCCTTGTACTAGTTCTTCAAGGTTAATAATCTTTTGTTTTCTCTTGTTTCATAGTGTGTGCTTTGAGTTTCTTAGGATTTTTGCTTCTTTGTTTTAGTACTAATGAAATTCTAGTAACGTGCCTTGAAAATGAGAAACTGCTTTTCTGGTTTGTCCATACATCTGAGAGTCACCACCTACCACTCAATCTCCAGTTGGCTTTGGATTGGTTAATTCCTTAGGAGGTAGAATTCCTTTGGACTCTCTGTAAATGAACCTTCTGAGAGACCTAGCATGGAAGTAACACACTATTGAGACCCAGAAGGATCTACTGCAGTGAGAGACTGCAGGTACAAAAGGGCTTCTAACCCAAGTTGAACATTAATAAGTCTTCTGGCAGAGACTGAGTAGAGAAGAACATTGAAGAAGATAAAGGAACTCAAGTTTTTTTTTTTTAGGAACTCAGTTTTAAACTCCAAGTTTTCCAGTGTCAAAGAATTAGCAAAGTCATCAGATATAATTCCTCTTTAACATGAACAAAGATTTAATACTTGGACTAGAATTTCATCCTGAGAATATATAAGAAAAGAGGATTTATATGCAGATCTGGAGAATTTCCATACCACCGGTCATTCTATTATGTTTGCTATTTCCCCTCTTAATTTTAGTTATTTATAGGATTGTGGTGAATCTTTAGACCTCTTTTGAAAGTACTGATATCTGAACAATATTAAATCTTTCCATTCATGAGCATGGAACATTCATTTAAGTAGTTTTTCATCTGTTTCTGCAGTGTTTTTGCATTTTCATTGTCTAAGTCCGCCATGTCTGCAAAAATAGCATGTAGGGCATTTCAGACTCCCTTTCATTAACTATAGCTCTAGTGGGTTGAGAGACTGAAACAATAAATATTGTTGAAAGCCATTCAGGTGGTAAATAACTTCTTTCCTTTTTCTGATGCTTCCTTTCATTGAAGGAAATTCTAATAAAAGAAAAGCCTGGACCATTCCCCTCTCCATTCGTTCCATCTCAGGGAAGGTAGAGGGGCTTACTGGACTATTAATTTTAGAAGGAGAAATTGAACACATATGGTATATCACTTTCAGAATGTAGCTGGATTTGTACACTGTGCGTGAACTTGAACAGTAACCAGAATGGGAAAAATTATATATTGATTTCCTGGTAGAAAATATCCTTTTAGGAAACAAGGGCAGTGTGCACATAGCATAGAAACCAATAGTCTTGACTGACAGAATCAGGACAACAGTCCTCTACTCAAAGATGGTGACCAACCATGCCTTGTCGAAGGTGTGTCACTCTCCACAGCCCTTATAATAACCCGACATCTAACATCAGGCTCCTGAAGCTGCTCACTATACTTCTGAGGGAACTGTTGCACTGCTTCTGATCATAAATGTTCTATCTGGTTATTCTACTTGTGTTCCAATTTTACCCCATTGGCCATATTCACTTCCTTAAACAGCTGAACACAGAAATACCATGTGATCCAGAAATCCCACTACTAGATAAATATCCTAGAGAAACGAGTCTTGACATGAACAGATATATGCACATCCTGTTCATCATATTATTCACAAAAGCAAAAAGGTGGAAACAAATTATGTACTCATCAATGGATAGATGCATAAATAACATACTATTTTTTGAACCATAAGACACACTCCCTCCCCCCCCCCCCCAAAGTGGGAGGAAATGAGTGTGCATTTTATGGTCCGAAGATGTGATATCTCAAAACATTTTAGTGTACTGGTACTATTTGATTCAGAATATTTTTTTTCTTGTTTCTCTGCTTTAAAAACTGGGCATGTCTGGGCTGAGCCCTGGTGGCATAGTGATTGTGCACGGGACTGCGGCCCACTGGGATGGAGGTTCGATTCCAGCTCCACAGAGCAAAGGTTGAGCCTCCTACTCCCACTACCTGAGGGCAGTGATGCCCCCCCAAAAACAAAAAAAACTGGGCATGTCTTATGGTTCGAAAAATAAGGTAATTATACATAGTGGAATATTATACAAGAGGAAAAATAATAAGAATCCGTGAAACACCTCATTACATGGGTGAACCTGGAAGATCATGCTGAGTGAAATAAGCCAGTCACAAGTGGACAGATATGGTATGAGACCACTTGTAGAAAAAGTGAAGAAAAGGTTTATACACAAAAAGAAAATGTTGCTTGATGACTTTCTGGGATGGGCAGGAAAGTTGGGGTATAACACTAACTAGTGAGTAGACATGTATTAGACATGTATTGGATGGAGGTAAAGGCAAATTCCCTTCATTCAATACTATAAGAACGAAGCCCACAGCATGATCAAGGTCATAGGAGATCCTGAAAGGAGCATAAGAATAAAAGACAACAAAGGTAAATACTATTACATACACAATCATGCAATAATAATAATAGATATGAGTAGGTGGTTAGGTAGACATGCAAGCTGAGCAGATGTGACAAAGAAAAGGGAAGTCAATCAATCAATCAATCAATAAATATATCTATCTATCTATTTTCTTGACAGAGGATATTTCTACATATGTCTTTGTATGTGCTGCAAAATATTAAAGAGTATCATAGAACATTCATGAAGAAATTTCTGAAAATTTCTTAGCTATAACCAAACACCGTGGGCGAGGGAGGGGGACGATGGGGATTGGGTGCCTGTGGATTTGAAACCACAGACTCAGGGGATGCTGAGGTCAGTTGGCATAAGATAGTCCACAAAGACAATGTTCTAATCCCTCCTTTGATGAATAGCTTTTGGGGTCTACACAGCTAACAAACAACCATCTAAGATAGAATGATGATGGGGCTTCAAAAAGTTTGTGGGAAAAATTCATTGTCTTTTTATTCCATCTTTCTACAAAAGTTCGAAGCCCTCTTATATGGGTTTATCTTTTTCCAGAGCAAAGTGGAGTGAAGAAAATTCTAAAGCTCAAGAAAACGACTTCAAAGGAACAACAGATGGCTTGAACCACAGCCTGTACTACTTTGAAACTAGAAGAACTAGGTGGTGCCTGGCTAGTACTGACAACTACTTTGATCTGAAGTACAATAAATGGTTCTAGACAGAAGTTATGGGTGGGGAGAGAAGTAGATAAAATTTAAAATCATAAGGAAGGGCAGACTTACTGATCTAATTGAGACTGGTAGCTTTTAGACATCCCTCAACCCTGGAAATAAACTCAGTCCAGGGATCAACTTTTGTTCTTTTTCAGCCAAACAACAGACAGGCCTATATAGTGAGTGACACCAGGGAATAAAGTACTGCTTGGTATGTGTTAGGCCAATGGGACAACATTTGCCCCAGAACAAAGCTTAGAAGGCAGGAAGGGGCAAGAAAGAAAGATGAATGGAAATTGGGGAACCCAGGAAGGAAGTGGAAAGAGCACTGTAATTCAGATTGGGGGAGTTGCAATCAATGTCATGAAACAAACTGTGTATAAATTGTTGGGTGAAAAACTAACATGCTCTGCTGTTTTCAGACCACTGTGAAAAGTTCAAAAGAATTAACAGTTTTTAAAAATGGAAAAGTGAAAAATAAAATGACATTGGCTCCAATTCCCAAAGGAAGCAATGCTTTTGAATATAAAAATGACCACATCTGACCTAAAGAGGATAATTATAATACTATTGATTGAATGTGGGAATAGATGGGAGGTACAAGAACAAAATACTAAAAATGTGTCTCCCAGATACTTAATAAAATTCATCTTGGGAACTACCTCTATGATGACCTGTTTTTTTTCATTTGTGTGTGTGTTGCTGTTGTTTGGTTTTGCCTCCATTTCCTTGAAGGAAAGAAGAAAGGCTAACTGAAAGAACTTTCTTCTCACAAGGTCTTTAAAACACTAAAACAATTGACTAAGGATGGTCGTTTCCTGCTGGGAAGTGTTTGTGACTATTCAAATGCCAGTTCTAGTGTACCAGATCTGGTTTTCCTTTGGGTTAGTCCAAAGACAAGGGACAGGCTGCAGCCTGCACAGTTATCAACACCTATAGCAAGAGCCCATCCTCCTCGTCAACTTTCTTAGCGAACGGTCTTAACACACCCTTCTTCACATCACTCAGCATCCCAGAGGTCACTCTTTCTATCACCCTTCTTAATCCACTGCCCTCGAGTCCACTCTGGCTCCTAGAGACACGATGTGGGGTTTCTGAGGCTTTGTCAACCTTTACAGGAGCAGGCAGCCTCCGCTTTCTCCCGCGGGTGGATTTTGAATGGCCCATCTTGTGGGTGGCAGCTCAGCACGTAATCCACGACATTGCTAGGTCCCTTAACCTCCACAATAAAAAGGCGGTCTGTGCTGGGTGAGTATTCTTTATCTTTATCTGCTTTCACACAGGAAGCTTCCACGTCAGCGACTCTTTACCTTTCTCCAACACCCGATCGCGTTCTAAGGTCCTTACTCTCTACCATGGCGATGCCTTGGGAACCGACCCACTCACCCACCTTCACTGTCCTCCAGTTGACATTCCAGGAGGATGAAACCCAATGCTTGCACCCACAGGGAAGTCTTCAGTGAGTGCTGCCCATTTCATCCTGGTAGAAGTTGCGCTTGCTCCTGTCTCTACTAGGAAACCGAACCAAACCAACAAAGAAAATCATCTATCACACGTGATAAGGACTTCTCTAGATGGTCATCTGTTATGTTTTGGTCAAGGTAGTGGCCTTGCTGGTCTCCCGTGCCGCTCTGGTGTTGCAATTGTCATGAACTCTCCTGAACCCTAAAGCGAGGTGACCAGACATCCAACTTTTTAACAAATTAACAACATCCCCTGGCATTTTTAAATTAAAACAAATATACCACAGTGCTATTTTTGCATTCTATGAACATTTTTTTTCCCTTTGGGCATCACTGCTCTCCGGTGGTGGCAGTAGGAGGCCCAGCCCCACGGCTGGAATCGAACCTCCGTCCCAGTGGGCCGCAGTCCCGCGCACAATCACTACGCCACCGGGGCTCAGCCCCCTATGAACATTTTTGTTGCTCCATAGAGACCAAATTTTTAATCAAGGACCCTACCTCACTTCCGGTCAATGGTGTCCCACTTAAAATCTGGTCACTTTACCCTAAAGGTGTGGGAGGGTACATTCCTGACTGCCTGTGGCTCAGGGCATGATGAGAAAATAAAGGGGCCAGGGGACAGCATCTGATACTCAATTGCTTCCTCAATGCCAACTCCCTAGCCAATGCTCCTGGGTTTTGTTTAGTGTTGCTGTTTGTCAGTCAGCCCAGGCGATAATCTTTAACACCAAGGTTTCTTGACCTCCCCCTGGGCCGTAGATACAGTGGCCAGACAGGGAGAGTGAAAGGCACTAGGTGGAGCAAAGGGGCCTGGGTGGTGCAAATGGGGACTACTCACTGAGGGCTTGGCAGTTAGAACCCATCGTGGAAACAAGCTCAAGCGTCTGCTCCCCCGGGGAGTCAGCTCTACCCTGTGACACCTTGGCCTGCCATGAAGTAGAATGGGTTCTCCAGGAATGGGTTTCCCTCTGCCCACTGGGAGGGAGAACATCTTTTTCTGGAATCACATTTTTCCCTAACCATCCAGAAAATCTGCACTATGGGTGGTTCTATGATGATGGATACTGAAAGCTGCTACTTTGTGTGGCTCGAATATAAAAGTATATAAGGGAGATTGTAGAGAGAGAAGCGAGGGAAAGGAGGCAGGCGCAGTGAGGAACAGTGCTAACTGAAAGATTGACACTTTGAGTTCACCCAGGACACCTCAAAAGAAAGGCCCGGCAATCTACTTCAGGAAGCAGATGGAAAAGCAGCCATTGAAAGCCACAGTTCTACTCTGAGATACACATGGCTTCAGCAAGGGTGGGAATGATTCCTGGGTAGCTAATTTAAAATTTGGCCAAGAGGTGATAATTCCGACTGCTTCTCCATTCAGCTGTCCAATTTCCTTGAAGGTGATGTCTCTGCTCAGAACAGCTCATTCCCAGAGATGACTGCAGGGCAGGTCTCACGATGTGATGTCCTTTCTCTAGCTGACAGCACTGCAGAGGGCAGCCCTGCAGATACAGCTGGGGTCAGGGAGAGCACCAGGTCTGACCTGCACACAAGGGGGCAAATCAAGAGAGGAGTGCAACAGACCAGGCATGGGTACAAAGCCATGAAGTCCCCAAAGTATCCCGATTATAGGCTTCTGACTCGAGGGGCAGACTTGACACCCCATCTGAACTGGTTGGGGATCACTCATAAGGGAGGGGAGGTACACTGAATTTCTAAAGGCATAACTGGAGGCAGGGGTACTAGATTGCTCCATTCCTGACTGCAGGAATAGCAAAGGGAGAATTTAGGATGTTGATCTTTTGGACATGAATGCTGAAGACAGGTGGAACCTTGGGTATGCAGCTCTGGGAGAAAGGGAGACTGGACTGATAGTTTATAGCATGTCCTTCTCTCTGTTTAACAGAGAGCTAGTCATCTGCTCTATGTCAGGATTCCTGGGAGAAAGAGGGACTGGACTGATAGTTTATAGCATGTCCTTCTCTCTGTTTAACAGAGAGCTAGTCATCTGCTCTATGTCAGGATTCCTGTTAGTTTTGTGGCTATCTGTATTTGTGTGTGTGTGTGTGTGTGTGCTTATTCAAGATGATGATGGGTACAGGGGAATAGTAAATGTTCTAAAATTGATGGTGAGGAGGGTGTAGCAATTGATGAAAATTGTCATGTTTGCCTTCTACTCCCACCACCAGGGCAGTGATGCCTATAAAAAAAAGTTGTCATGTTTCATCACTCGAGTTGAATCTGAGAGGAATTACTGAGAGGTGAACAATGGGTAAACAGGATAGTGGGGTAGGAGGAAAATAAAGAAAAAGAGGAAAGAAGAAAAATATGTACATATGTAAACATATAAGTATAAAAATATAGGTGTACTTTTTTACATATGTATATATATGCAAATAGAACAGGAAGCAGATGGACTTTGGGACTCTACTTAAATCATACGTCAGTACAAGAGCTGTTTGTTCTAGTAATGTGGTACTGTATGATACGATGTTGAAGACAAAATGACACGGTTGCTGAAGACAAAATGAGTGCATAAGCAAATGTGTTGAAGAAAGCTGATAGTGCCTATTAACACATATAGCATCTGGGGTTTCACAGGCTTGTTGTTAAATAAGCGGCCACCTAGCAGGGGAGCAACAGAATCCACATGGAAGAAGCACACCAGCTTGTGTGATCATGAGGTGTCGATGAGAAGAGGTATCAGAAGTTCAAAGCAAGCAACCAAATCGAGGTCAAGGGACATGGATGGAGCAGAGGCCCCAAACCCACCTGCAAAATAATTGGACAGTTCCTCTCAGGAGGGCCACACAGAAGGAGTGAAAAACCCAGGGTGTAGTATAATGCTGATGAACCACATAGCTGTCCTCTAATTCTCTAAGATTTCCTCCTCTTATTATTACATTTTAAATTTTATTTACCTCATTTACTATGTTAGATTCATGCATGTTCATACATGAAAGTCAAGAGAGATAACTCTTCAGAAACAGTAACAGGAGTAATGAATGGTTCACTGAAGGTAGGGGTAGAATGTGAGGGTGGGGAATAAGGTGTGGTAGCATTGATGATTGTATGTCTGCACTTGATGGGACCAAACAACAGAATTGTATGTCAGTGGATATATTGGATTGTGTAAGATATGGCAAAAAAATACCAAACTATTATAGGAATAAAATAGGGGTATCTGGGAGGTAAGGTGAGGGAAGGAGGAAATAAAAGGGAGCTGATATCAAGGAGTTCAAGACGAAAGAAATAGTCTCAAAATTATTGTGATAGCAATTGTACAATACTGCTTGATGTGATTGGGCTATGGAATGTTATGATATCTGTAAGAGCTCCCAATAAAATGACTAAAAATAAAAAAACACAATCTGGTGGACTTATGGTGTGGTCATTAAACTCCCCACATTCACTATCCACTATGGTTGAAATTATTGACACCATCTCATCAGGTAGTATTTTGCCTTATGGATTTGCCTAGTCTGTTCTGTTCAGTGTCTATCTTAATCATGAATGAAGCAGGCATTGTTCCTCCTTATCCTGGAGTAGGGGGATACAGTTTTCTGTCAATTTGTAAAATTACTAAAACAAACCAACATCCTCCTGCAGAAATCCTCTGGGAACCATAAAAGTTGCTTCCACAGACCCTAGTTATTCACGTTGCTTCTCTAGGTAACCTTTGTGTGGTCCTCTGTGGTGTGTGGTATCTGTCTGTCTCCCCTGGGCTATGAATCTATGTTGCTAATAAAATGTTGTTGAATCTCACGCATTTAGTGTTGTGTATTCAAACATTCCTATAGCCCTACAGTGAGGAATTTTCTGTAACCAACAGGGCAAATAGGAGGTGATGAAAAAATGTCCTTGAACTAAAAGACTCTATATCCTATCCTATATCTATATCCTCTATATCCTATTTTATTGGCATACTGCCAACACAATCTGGTGGACAGTTGTTCAGTATGTATTTGTTAAAAGAAGAATTGGTTAAATCACCATCCAAATTCTAGGTGTTGATATAACTCACTATTTCCACTTACATATATTTTAGAAATAAATTCCTATAAGCACATTGTCTCAGGAAGATTTGTATTACAAGGTTGTTGTGAAAGACGATACAACATACATTCATTCTAAGAACTGATGCAGACCTTTGTAGCATAATAGGCAAAGTGCACAATAAAGGGTGAAGGTACACATGTAGCAGATTAAAGAAACTGACATAGTTCCTTGGATTTAAGACTGAAATGTCCTAGTATGTGAAGAAGCAGATGGCTGTTATTCCACAGATATGGAGTTGGAAGTCATTGGACTTTGGTTCAGATCTCTTGCTTTGAGATTTGACTAGCGAATATTTAGTATATTCATACTCTCTTTGCTTTTTAAAAAAAAATGACATTTCAGTCCATCAGGCATAGTTCTGCCTTTGTGAATGAGCATTATTTGAATTTTTGCCCTATCTCCAGCCCTCACTGTTTGCATAAATAGAACCATAGACATATGAATGGATTTCGAGCTTTTCTTTCATCATAGTCCCAATCTAAGAACAATTTGTTCTCATGATGTGCTCTTCTTACTCAATATTTGCTCTCATGAAGAGATCACTGAAAATACACATGCCAGCCATGATGGTGTCGTAGTTACCTAGTGGGCTGGCATGAGAAAGGTCTGCAGGTGGAAACAACTAGCTGTTCTACTGGGGCATGATGGGGATGTCTCCTCCCATACAGAATTAAAGTCTCAGAACCCTCCCCCCTCCAGAGCCAGTTCTACCCTGGCTGAGGGTCGCTGTGAGTCAGCAATAACTCTATGGCAGTGAGTTTAGGTTTTCTGTTTGTTTGTTTGCTTTGGTTATAGCAAAGTGTGGTGAAGAATCTGACGTGGTATGGCCACTAGAAAAATAGCTTTAGGCCAACCTTACAACAAGCAGTCATCCAAGTGAAGTGTCAGCCAAGTTCACATCGGTGAAGCACACCACCTTGTGTGATTCAAGGACTATAAATCATAAAACCCAAGACGCGTGGAGATAGTTGTATTAGAGCTTAACTTCTGAGGACCCAGCTTGGATGACAGTGAAAGGCCAGAGAGAGTTGCAGGGTCCTCAGGTGGGTTGAGTCTCTGGTGAATCTCCTCTCATCATTGACCAGATATGTCTTGCTATCAGACAGAGTACATTGGAAAGTGCATCCGTGAAGATGTATTTAGGTTAAAATTTCAAACCTTGTCATCTGTTCTCCTTCTTAATGGATTTTAAATTTATGCTAGTTTCAAAATATATTTTCTGCTTTCTTTTCAATCAAAGCTTTCCTCTGTGTTTTTTGGTTTCTTTTTCTTTTTTTAATAAATCATTTTATTGGGGGCTCATACAACTCCCATCGTGATCAATACATATGTCAGTTGTATGCATACCACATTTGCACACCTGTTGCCATCCCAGAAAAATCCTCCCTCCGCTCAGGCTCCCAGTACCAGCTCCCCATATTTCCCCTCCCTCCCCCCTTCACTCCCCCATGAACTCAATAATTTACACATTGTTGGTACTCTGTATTGTTTCTTATTGTCATTAAGTTCTCTTTTTCTATGCTTTTGTTTATATGAAATCCAGGATAGGTAAATCTATAGAGACAATCCATGGATTAATATTTTCATAGGTTTATGGCATTGGAGGTTGGGGGAAATGGAGAGCTAATAATAATGAGACAAGAATGAAGCGTACATTCTAAAATTGATGTGGTGATGACTGCACAACTCTTTTAATTCATTCCACCATGCCACTATATGTGAACAATATGTCCTTAAAAAGTAAAATTTTTAGAATGTCAACTCAGTGGTGAGAAGCAGTTTCTGATAAATGTAATTATTTTCTTCCCTTGGTTTTTTAGCTTTTACAACTTAATAATTCAATCATATTAAGAGTATTGTAATCATCCCCACAATCAATTTCAGAACATTTTTTACTGCTGCCAACTGTCGCAAGCTTGTTCCTCCCTCCAGTGTAGTTCAGACTCAGTCGTTCAGATGCATTTCTGTGGACCTACCCATGTCCTTCTTTTCTATTTTAGGCTTATTTCTATTTACTATCTTCCCCAAGAGGAATACTGGGCTTGTTCCTCATGTGCCTTTTCAATTGTAATGGCTTGAATTGCCAATCTTGTTTGGAGAAATAGAGCTTAATTTAAAGATCTCATCAGTTAAATCATGCCAGCATGGGTCGTTGTTCCAATACTTCTGAGTGGTGTTTTGTGAAAGGAGACACCTGATCCAGAAACAGAGGCATATCCAATGGAGATGCCTTGTGAGAATTCTTCTGGAAGTCAGGAAACACCAAGAAATGCCCAGGGCTACTGACAAGGACAGCTCTTCCCTTGGAACTGACAGAAAGAGACCTTAGCTCTATAGACGTCCTGTACTTAGACTTGTGAGCCTCCAGAGTTGAGAGAGAATACATTTCTGCTCTTCAAAGCCACTTACTTTGATAGCATTTTGTTATGGCATTCCTAGACATGAACCAAAACCCAAACCAAAGTCTCTGACCCGGAGTCCATGCAGACGCAGGGTGATCCTGTTATAGGACATAATAAAACTGCCCTGAGACACACACACACACACACACACACACACACACAAATGGTCTTGCCACAGAATAGAGATTTGTCACTGTGAGTTAAATTCTGAGTGTTCTATGTTCTTTCATTATTTTTCTCTCAGTATTTTCTGCCTTCACTTTGCCTTGTTTGATATTTCCTTGCTACTTTATAATTTTTTCCGATCCCTCTGAAACTGAGGATCTCTGAACTCCAGGCAGGCCCTGACAATAGCCTGGCCATGCTCTTAATGGAAGACACGAACAGTAATGGGAACACTGAAAATAATCTCACTCTCGTATATCTGAGGTTTCTACTTCAATTACTTTTTCTCCATGTCATAGGCCTTGATTCCTTTTCATATTCTGTCTCTAATTTTCCATCTGAGTCACAAAGTGAACTTGTTCTCCCATAAGAGAGGCTATCATGAAACCAGACTGGAGTCACTTCTACTTTCATCAGTCACCTTCAACATCAAGATAGAAAGACACAAAGAGCAAAATAGGTAGAAAACTAGGAGAATCGAGGAGAATAAATGGTGTGCACAGGAATCCATCATGGTCTGCTTTGGAATATTTAGGTTGAGTGTATGTTCAAAGATGACTACATGTGAAACGAGGAAAAGAACTTGGTAATCAAGGAGATCTGCCTTAAAATCTTTGCCTGATGATAAATCCAGTTGCCCCATAGCTTCGGTTCATGTGAGATGTTTTGCTACATACTTTAAATACCTGAAAAGCTGAACATTCTATAAAAAGCTTAGAGATGAAAGGAAAGTGAGGAAAAGAGTGAGTGATGATGATGGAGAGAGAAGAGAAACAGAGAGTCTGGGATTAAGAAATATATTTTAAGAGGTGAGCAGTTAAATATTTTGAGATCCTAAATCCTAAATGAAAGCTACTCTCATTATTTTAACCTGAACTCCAACCTCCACGTTGCTGTTTATTGTAGTATGAAGTTGTCTCGTGGAGTCTCCTGCTGGTGTTTCTTCCCCTATAAAATGAGAACGAACAGAAATAATATATGTCTACTGGCTGGCCCAGACTAGATAATAAGTAAAGATTAACTCACATACTTGTCTTCAAACCCTCTGCCTATAATTTTGTTTCATATGTAAAAGGAATATTGGAAAGACCTGGTCAATCTCCCACTTTGTAAACCAAACTGCCTTTACAGAAACCTGGAGAACATAGAGGATCATAATCTGTTCTAACACTTCCTGCTTCTCACGGTCTGGAAGTTCCTTATATCTTACTAGGATATTTCCTGATATTTGAATTCCCTTTTCTCTTGATTCAGCTTCCTGAGACATAGCCAAAGACATGGGTCTCTTAGTGTATATCTCTAAAAGTAAGCCACTTTGAGTTAATCTCAGACACCCTTTCCTTAAGTAACAAGGATAGAAAATACCAGATTAAAAAACAAAGCAAAAATGCAAAGTAATATAAGTAACACAACATGAAAGCTTCCGATAAGAAAAAGTAATAATAAGAAATATATGAAAGACTCCCACATACTCCCCAAAGGAAAAAATATTGACACCAAACAAAGAATAAGAGAAGATAAAATAGAGAAAGACAAGAGAGTCCAAAACTATAAGATAGATAGATATATATGTGGGAAAATGATGATGAGGTGGGTCTTTAGAACAGGTTTATATAGAAAAATATGTTAAGAGACACAGATATCAATAATCCAAATGTTGAAGTAAAACAAAAGCAAACAAACAACAAAGAAAAGAACATCAAATATGGAAAGAAACTGAGAGACTGACTAGTCACTTAGGCATGGGTCCCTGTTCATGCAGAATCAGACCTAGAGAGCTAGGCACTTGGATAGAACTCAAAGCTCTAGAAGTCAGCGTTTGACTTTTTGACGTATCCTTCACATCAGTCCTTGCAGACAGGTCTCTGGGAGCTCGATTGACCCTCTCAGTCACTTCAAACCATCTGTCCCACAGCCAGGGCCAGTTGGACAGATTGTCAGAGTCTGATGAATACCCAGAGCAAAGGAAAGGTGAAGGGTGAAGAAACAGAGAGAGAGAGGAGCAATGCCACATGACTGTGAGACCTGAACAGAGGCGATTGCTGAAGAAGTCCGGGTGTTTCTTCTTTGCTGCATGCCGACAGGGGCAGGAGCAGCTCCTATTACAAAAGAAGTCTCGACAGGTACTGACCTTCTCCGTGGACTTCAGCACA
>PVJH01023089.1:0-36208 GCA_004026705.1 Nesogale talazaci | reverse complement strand
TTACTGGCACCCCCAGGCGCCCTCAAATTCCCAGCTTTATGGGCACATGGGCATATTTCCCATTTCCAAAAAGCCTTGGTTAACAAGGCCAAATATTCCTCATGGTTAGGGTTGCTCTGAGCCATTCGTACTAAAGACAAACGATGGGAAGCTTTCTTTCAGTTTCAGGGGTTCCCTAGGGTAGCTGTGAAATCAGAGCCCGTCCAGCCCTGGGTGGGTGAGCCCTGACTTCCTATGATTCTGTGATCTTCCCGTTTCCATGATGAACTTGGCAAGGCTCTGGCTGCTGGTAGATGTGTTGTATAATTTCCTCTCTGGGTCACATCTGGAAAATGCATGTACTGGGTTGCATGCCATGATTAAATTTGCACCGTGATACTTTGCAAGGCAAATGCCATGCTCTGTTCACACGAAATGTAATGAAACCAGTTCAATACATTTTGCCTCTCCCCATCCCGCCCCTCCCCCCCACACACAAAAGTTAGTCACAATAGGAGTGTGTTCCCTCTATCCCACTTTATTCGTAGAACAGAACAAATCAAAGCAGTGCTTGTGGGGGGAGCAGCATGAGAGGAGGTGGGGGCTGGGCAGCTTTAGGTCTGTGCTGTGAGGATATTAAAGAATATTAAGGGAAGCCCTCTGGCTGCTACCTGGTGCCTTTCACCTTCTGTGTTGTTAACGAGGGGGGGGGAGACTGTGAATGTTCCCGAGGAAGATGGTAGCAGACGGCTGACTGGGCACAAGGCTTTGCGCTTCAGCAGCCTGACTAGCTGCCTGCTATTTTGCAGATGGACAGACTGACGCTCACACAGGATGAGTAGCCTGGCCAATGCCATGCAAGTAGCGGTGTATAAGGCCCGAGGCAAACAGGCTCAGAACGCCCTCTGTCTTTTCCCACATCATTCTGCCCACTAGGTTTGCTTCCACACAGGACAAGGCTCCACAGCCTAGGGAGCGAGGGTAAACCAGAGTCCAGCATGCTTTCTGTTTCCTCAGGCCCAGAAATGGTGGAAAATACTGTGTAGGGCACCGGAAGAAATTCAAGTCCTGCAACACCGAGCCGTGTCTGAAACAGAGAATTGAGTTCCGGGAGGAGCAGTGCGCACACTTTAACGGGAAACATTTCAACTTCCACGGGCTGTCCCCTACCGTGCGCTGGGTCCCCAAATACAGTGGAAGTAAGTACTTCAGGGGAAGGAGCCTTCCCCGGCAGGCTGGCTCTGGGCCCAGGCCCAAACATCATGCGGCCTCCCCTTTCTTCTCTCCAGTTTTGTTCAAGGACCGATGCAAGCTGTACTGCCGGGTGGCTGGCAACACGGCCTACTATAAGCTCCAAGACAAAGTGGTAGATGGAACTCCTTGTGGCCGGCACACGAGTGACATCTGTGTCCAAGGCGTGTGCCAGGTAAGTCCCAGATGACGACGTTTTCTTCATTGTGTTGTACCGCTGGCAAGCTGCGGTTTCTGCGGCCTTGGGAGAAGAGCAACAACTAACGTGGGTGCAGTCTCTCTCGGGCAGTGGCTCTCACAGCAGCGGTGGTGGCAGCAGCCCTGGCTCGTGTGCATGGCAGCAATTGAGGGCCCCGTGGGGCCACGGGTTTTATGCCAGGTCTGCCAACATTGAGCTCAGCAGTTTGAAGCCACTCCCTGCTCTGCAGGAGAAAGACGAGACTGACTACCCCCGTGAAGTGTCGCAGTCTTGGAAAGACTGCAGGGTCTGCCCTGCAGGGTCTCTCTGAGTCAGAATGCGCAGCACAGCAGAGACGTTGGCCTTCTGGTTTTTCCTGACACTCTCAGCCTTTGTGGGGGCTTACACAAAGCCTACCCTAGGGGGACTTATGATAATTTACACACACACACACACACACACACACACACAAACTCCTACACTGTAACCTCCACCTTTTACATTAATGCCCCCCCCGTCCCCCACTGTTAGAGGTGATCGATCGTTCACCTCCAGTAGGAGCTGTCGGGAGGAGGAACAGCTGGTCTCTGGAGCACCTTTTAAGTCACCAGGCCCTGGGCCCCATGTACTGTCGCTGTCATTTTGAACGCCTGTCATGCACAGAAAGCCATCATTGGCCGGACTGACCCTTCACCTCCATTGTTTTTGTTTTCAAGGAAGCTGGATGTGACCGCATTTTAAACTCGAAAGCCCGAAGAGATAAATGTGGGGTGTGTGGTGGCGATAATTCTTCATGCAAAACAGTAGCAGGCACGTTTAATGTCGTACGTTATGGTAAGTACCCGGGAATGGCACACCACAGAATGGTCAAGGGGCACACACCGTTAGCTGCTTGCGACATGTAAGCGTGTGCATATCAGTCATAAAATCAGCCTTGTTCCAGTACATTTTCCATTGGTTCGAGGGCGCCGGTTAGTGAGAATGACATGACATCCTTCATCGTCGCCCGCCTTCTAGTCCACGCTCAGAGGAAGAAAGCCACTGGGAGGAGACTGAACGTATGCTCGCTTCTTCTCAGGTTACAGCAATGTGGTGCGAATTCCAGCCGGTGCGACCAGCCTCGACGTGCGGCAGCACAGTTTCTCAGGGAAGTACGAGGATGACAACTACTTAGGTGAGAGACGGGAGGGCTCTGTGAACAACGGAGTGGGGGGGGGGGGGGGGGGGAGTAGGCAGATCCCACCTCTTTACCCCTGTTTTACACAGTTTCGCTGTGACATGCATTTCTACCCAAGGGAGTTCATCTTGCAAATTCATTATTAGTTTTTTTATTGGCATATACTTCACATGTCATAAAATTTAATAGTCAAATCACATTTAGAAGAGTTATGAAATCACCACCACCCATTTCAGAATGTTTTCTTCTTTCTCAGCCTCTTTGGAGTTAGTTCCTCATGCCCCCCCTTCTCCCTCGCCAGGCCCTCGAGCAGTTTTCAATCTAGGCGCTGTCTCCATAGATTTGCCAGTCCTGTATTTCATACACCAAAGCATCATACAAAAAATAAGACGTAAACACCAGTAACAATGACAAAGCAAAACAGAAAAACCTTAATCGAAAAGAAAGCAGAAAATATTAAAAATTGGTGTAATTTTAAAATGAGTCAAAAGAAAGATAAAATGATATGAGACTACATTTTAAGCAAATTGCATCATCCACACCTGACTTTACTGTGCTCTCTGTTTGCTAGCAAGGCTAGTCACATAGCCGTCTCTGAAAACTAAATCCCTGTGTAGAGCCTGCAAATGGATCTTGGGCTTACGCTATCATTCACTACCTTCTGCACATCAGCTGTTCACAATTTAAGCTCTGATAACATTTTCCCCTTTAGAATCAGATTTTATTTACAATCCTTGAATCACAGAGGCTAGTAAAACACCCACATCTTTAGCAATCTTGTCCTAAGGGAATCAACTATGACATAAGAACTAATTGTTCTTAGGTTTGGGCTATGATGAAGTCCAAGCCCAAGATCCACTCATATAGCTATGGTTGACATATGTCTCCAGTTTACTTTAGAGATATCATTTTCAGCGGATTCATTATTTTGATGGTCTGTCATACACACATTCTCAGCTTATAGATTCATGCTGGGTTGCAATTTTTGTCTATTGCAAGGAATTTCCAGACTCTCCACGAGATGGATTGACTCAAGGAGCCTCAGCGATGGGCTCACATAATGATCGGGGGATGGTACAGAACCAGATAGGGTTTTGTTGTGTTCTGGATAAAGTCACTCTGAGCCAGAGCCAGCACAGTGGCAACCGACTTACTCTGAATTCTGAAAAATAGAAAGAATTTAAATCAGTCTTTTCAAGGATTTGCATTTATCATGAAATGAGTAGTCCTACTGAGCCCTGGTGGTTTAGTGGTTATGTGTGAGGTTGTGCTCCACGTGACTGGAAGTTTGAAGCCACCAATTCCTTAGGTGAAAGACTGGGCTTTGTAATCCCACAAACAGTTATGGTCTCATATTTTTAAATGAATTAATACATTCACATATGTACACACCTGTACTTATCTTTATATAGCAATATACTGAGGTAGTGGACGCACTTCGGGCCTCTGGTCATGTCCTCCCTCAATGCAAGAACATTTTGTTCTAACAAAAAAAGGTATTTGCCGTCTCACAGTTTGGGACACTGAAGTTCCCTTCAGGGCCCCAGCTCGAGGGGAAAGGCGGTTTCTCACACCTGCTCTTCCCTGTGTGTGTGAGTCCTTGTGGCCCTGCTCCTCAGGCCCTCCTCACACAGCCTGAGACCCACCCACGCAGTGGGGAGAAATTGACTTTTTTATTTAAGGCCTCTTGATTTAATCACACAGTACAACTTCCTAATAGCACCTAGACGAGGGCCTGACCAAATAACTGGGAACCATCACAGGCAAGTTGACACATACAATCAAGCATCGTAGGGTCCAGATTCTCAGGGAGGTGAAGGAACTACAGGAAGTTTTTAGCTGAGGAATGATAGGATATGAATGATCATATCCATGTTATAAAAGGCTAAACTTTGGTTCTTACACTGAAGACAGATGGAGAGAGAGAGTTAGAAGGTAGAAGCAGACAGTGGGTAGAAATTTACTGGAATAATCAGAGAGAGATGGAGGAGATGGGGATGAAGACAGAGAGTGTGTGAGAGAGAGAGAGAGAGAGAGAGTCTGATCCTGGTGCTTTGTCCAAACATAGGATGTGGGGGTGGGGGAGGGTATGCCATGAGCTCTTGATGTGTTCTGAAGGCCAAGTGGTTAGGTTTGGGTTGATGGATTGAATATGGTGTCTAAAAGAAAGGATGTTGCGAAAGTCTTACCCTGAACAACTAAGAGGACTGAGCTGCCCCCAGCTGAGATTGGAAGCCTTTTCTTCTTCTTCTCGGTGTGACCACTAGTGTTACACAACTTTAGATCTTCAGCTCCTGACATCAAGCCTTCATCTGAGATTCTTAGTATGTAACTAAATGAGTGGTTACCAGTTGAGAAATTCATTCATCTTCTGTCTCTGTTGAGTTATCTTGAACTTACACACAATATCCCCTTTCTCAGAGATCTCAAAGTCTTCCTTGAAAGAAATGACTCTAGGACAGTATTAGCTTTTTCTCCACCCTCCTAAGAAGCCCTGGTAGCATAGTGGTAATAAGTTGGACTGCTAACTGCAAGGTCATCAGTTCAAAACCACTCACCGCTCTGAGGAAGAAAGATGAGGCTTTCTACTCTTATAAAAAGTTATAGTTTCAGGGCTGAGCCCCGGTGGCGTAGTGGTTGTGCGCAGGACTGCGGCCCACTGGGACGGAGGTTCAATTCCTGCAGTGGGGCTGGCCCTCCTACTCCCACCACCGGAGAGCAGTGATGCCCCCCCCCCAAAAAGTTATAGTTTCAGAAACTCATGGGGACAGTTCTTGCCTATCTGATTGTGCTGCTATAAGCTGGCATCAGCTTGATGGCAGTGAGTTGGGTGGGAAATATCTGATGAGTTGTTGGCTAAAAAATCATTGAACAAACTTCCTGGGGACCCTTTTCAAATTATTTTTTGTGGTAATTCCATATTTATCACCTCACCACTGCCCAAGATGGGCCAAACATTCCTCTCCTTGAACTTGGTTATAAATTTGAGCATGTGATGGCTGTGCCCCAATGACTTCCTAATTAAATCAAGCAGCATTGCATGAAGCCTCCTTTATAAATTAACTTGCTGAGAGCCGAAGACTGTATTCAGCTGAGCCTTTCTTCTCCTTACAAGAGAGAAGAATCCTCCTTTATTTTTCTCCTTCCCGAAAAAAAAAATAATCTCCCTCCAATGCAATTTAATCAACACAGGTCAGTCGCCTGCATTCAGGGAGGGCCACCTGATAACCTTTTATTCCTCACTGAAGGGTCCTTAATCTCCTTTTAAAGAATGAAAGTAGAAATTAAAGAAGATTTGTCATCGGGGACAGGCAGCCTGCACCAGTTGGGGCTCTTTCATGAAACATTATGAGAAAATCACCTGTTGATCTCCAGTGGTCTCTCCTTCAGAGCACGCCAGTCGCAGTTCACTGGGTGTGAAAGTCAGGACCTCGAAGCGTTGAACCTTACAATGGTTACTTAACGATTTAAGAAGAATTTAATGTTGTCATCAAGTCCAAGGTGTGTAAATGTTTACCCTTGACTTGGAGGAAGATCAACAGATGCGCCAGGCAGGTTTTTTAGCCCATAGGGAAGTATTGACTGGGCCCTTCACAGCTAGTGCACTGCTGATTCCATTCAAGATAGAGCAAGAGCTTCATTCCAACTGATGACTCTAAAGATGTCTGGGGCCAAGTTGCTTATCATCCTCATCATGATGGGCAAGTCAAGCCACACTCTCAGACTGTTTGGGTAAGGGCCCAGTGTGCAGGAGAGAGGACCTTTGTAGCAGCCCCGCTCTGATGAGTGCAGTGCGGTCCATGCGAAAGCAGGCCTTTCTATATGCACAAAGAGCAACATTTTTGGAGACTCAATGGCAGTGAGTCTTGAGAGAATTGCATGAGTGGGAGGTAGGGCAATAGACTCATGTTTTCACATATGCTTTACAAGATCCAGAAGCAGGAAGTTTCACTGTGAAAGACTATTCTTTCACAAAAGCCCATCCCTCCTGTTAGGTTAAAGTTATTCCCTCAAAAGAAAAAGTCGACATTTCAGTGACCCTCAGAGGCTTCCAGCATACTCAGTCCTGGATTAATTGTGGTAATGAGAAGACAGGAACAGATTCCATGTACTATAGAGCTTTAAAGATGGCTGGGGCCAAGCTGTTTATCAGAGCAAATCAGAAGAGAATTCTTAGATCACTGTCTAAGGGGATAAGGAACAGGTAGTGCAGGGTGCAGTGCCTGAGGTTAGCATAAGCAGGAGAGAAAATATACGAGTATCAGAAAGGAGTCCCTGAATCTTTGAATGCAAGTAGGAATTTAATATCACTTAATTCACAGAGCAGGCATTGTGATGGCTCGTTTCCCCTCTGTTAGTAAAATGTCAGCTGGGCTGCTGGGATAAGGCTTAACCTCAAAGAATTGAGTGGCTTCTTGGAATCCCGTCATGCTGTCACCTTGTAAGTGATTCACCGTAGAGCAGCGTTAGGATACCTAAGGTGCCACAGAACCAGTCTCTCTGCTCACCCAGACCCATTGAAAGTCCTGTGTCTTACTCTGCTAGCGGGCCGCATGCTGCAGGAGCCCCAGAGGTTTCCACAGGAAGAGTTATTTAGCTAGAAGGATTCTCTTCTTGTCAGGAGAGTCAGGTTCCATCAGTCACCCTGCAGGTCATTCATCATTGATAGAGCACCTCCTAGGGACCTAGATCTTCATTGGCTCATGAAAGTAAATTGTTTAATAGCTGCTTTACGAAAAAGGCTCACACACACTTGCAAAAGAAGAAACACAAGGGCTGATCCCCAGTGGCATAGCAGTTGAGTGCGGGACTGCGGCCACCAGGGTTGGAGGTTCAAATCCAGCAGCAGCTCTCCAGGAGCAAGGCTGGGCCTCCTACTCCCACCAGGACAGTGATGCCCACAAAAAAAAAGAAAGAAAGAAACACAAAATTTATTTAAAACCCTGAAATTCTGTGTGTTAAATCTGGTCTTTATCTGTTCTTTGTGGCCCAGTAGTTACATGCTTGCAGCTAGCTTAAAGTCTCTTTTCAAACCCACCACACTTTCAGAGGAGGAAGTTGAGGCAGTCTGCTTCAATAAGCTTATAGCCATGGTGGGAGGACCCTATGAAACAGTTCTACTCAGGCCTGCAGGATTTTTAAAAATCATTTAATACAACTTGTATCATAATTCAAACATCTATCCATTGTCTCAAGCACATTTGTGCATATGTTGCCATCATCATTTTCAAAGCATTTTCTTTCTACTTGAGCCCTTGGTATCAGCCCTTCATTTCCCCTCCCGCCCTCCCTCATGAACCCTTCAGAGTTTATAAATTAGTATTATTTTTCCATGTCTTGCACTGTCTGATGTGTTTCTTTACCCCCTGTCTATTGTTCCATTTCCTTGGGGGGGAGTTAGAGGTTGGTCATTGTGATCAGTCCTTCTTTCTCCCCCTACTTTCCCTTTATACTCCTGGTATGGCTACTGTGATTATTGATCCCAGGGAGTGTATCTGTCTCTTATTCCCTGTGTTTCCAGCTCTTATGGTACCTGTGTATATGCTCTTGTCTAGCCATATTTGTAAGGTAGAATTGGGGTCATGCTAGTGGGGGGAAGAGAGGAAGCATTAAAGACTAGAGGAAAGTTGCATGTTTCATCAGTGCTATACTGCACTGTGACTTGCCTGTCTTCTCCCCATGACCCTTCTGTAAAGGAATGTCCAACTGCTTACAGATTGGCTTTAGGCCTCCACTCCACGCTGCCCCCCACCCCTCCCGTTCACATTATGATTTTTTGCTCTGGGTCTTTGATGGCTGATACCTGATCCCATGGACACCTAGTGATAACACAGGCTGATATGGTTCTTCCATCTGGACTATGTTGCTTCTCAACTAGATGACTGCTTGTTTAGCTTCAAGCCTTTAAGAACCTAGTTATTATTTGATATCCGGGCACCATCAGCTTTCTTTACCACATCTGCTTATGCACCCACTTTGTCGTAACTAATTATGTCAGGCATCCTGACATTAAATTGGAATGCCAATTTAATAGAACAAAGAGTTCTTGCATTGAGGGAGTACTTGAGTAAAGACCCAATGTCCTTAATACTTAATTCTGCTTCCTTGATACTAAACCTATAAATATATGTACATAGAACTATTTCCCTATCATATATAAATATATTTACATATGTACATGACAGTATTTAGACCTCCATGAATGCCCTTTGCCTCCTAGTTCTTTCCTCTATTTCCTTTTTCTTTCCTCTTGTCCCACTATCATGTTCAGCCTTCATTTGGGTTTCAGTAATTCCTCTCGGCTACATTGTTCTTGATCAAGCCTTAATTACCAGGCTTCCTACACCCTCCTTGCCATAGATTTTAGATCACATGTATTCTTGTCTCTGGGGTTGTTAATATCCACCTCCTTTTCCCTGCCACCCCCTCTCCCATGTTCCCCTCCCTCCAGGAACCATAGATCCCATTGTTTTCCTCCAGAATATTTATCCTGCCTATCTTATCTAGAGATAATAGTATGCACAAAAACAAGACAGACCAAAACAAAGCAACAAAAGAAATCAAGATGACAACAACAAAACCATATGCCTCCCCCCCAAAGAAAAGCTATAAGTAATTTATGGTCTGTTTGTTGATCTGTAGGAGTGCTTTTCTGTCAAGTTTGATGGGGTACCATTCCCTGATGTCAAAGAGATTGAGACATCTTTGTAGTAAATGCAAGGTGGGGAAAATATGATTAGGGTTTTATCTTGAAGAATTAATCAAAAAATAAAGTCATAAAGTTTGTTTTGCCTTATAGTTCAGAACATGTAGATTTTCATTTCAATCTTGCTCAGGCCTTGGGGATGGAAACAAAAGCAACATGATACATAGTTTTGACATTTTTTTTCTAATCTAGTCATATGATCACAGAGTCGTTGTTCATTATGCACTTCAGGTTGGGTTTTAACAGTAAAATTTGAAAGAAGCCTATCTATTATGAAAGCTCACTGGGGCTTGGCCCATCAATAAACTGATTGTTGCATTGGCAGGAGCATTTTCTTTCCTCTTCTTTAATGTTTAGCTGGTCTGATTCTATTAGAGAAATCCTTGGATGGTGTAAACCAGTGGTTATCAACCTTCCCAATGCTGCAGTGCTTCAATACAGATCCTCATGCGGTGGTGACTCCCAACCATAAAACTACTTTCATTGCTACTTCATAACTATAATTTTGCTACTATTATGAATCAGGCAGCCTCTGTGAAAAGGTTACTCGATCCTCAAAGGGGTCTCAACCCACAGGTTGAGAACAGTTAAGGCTCTTGACTGTTCACTGAGAGGTTGGAGGTGGAAGGTGCCCACAGGAGAAAGATCCACTGCCCTGCTTCTGAAAAAGCAGCTCATGAGAACCGTGGGGAGCACAGATCTCCTTTGGGACACATGGAGGTGGACCTACCACCACCCCCACCACTGGTAAAGCTCTGTCCGATCCTCAGTTGACCCAGGTTGGGGCACTTCTCTCGAGCATTTCTCCTGGGTAATTTGGAGCCCTGTTGTATATTGTTTCTTAAGTTTTCCAGGCACCATGAGAGGCAGGTGCCCCATTTTAGAGCTAAAGAAACAAAAACAGTTGAATTTCTTTCTGGTGGCTATACAACTGGCAAGTGGCAAAGGTGGGGTTTGCACTTATGTCTGCCTGGCTCTAAAGTCTTGGCACTTTAACTTCCTGCCCATTGGGGTGTGAATTCGTATGTTAAAAAGGTGGCAATTGGCAGCAGCTCACAGAATACTCTTCTCTCCTCTGCAGCATTATCAGACAGTAACGGAGAATACTTCCTAAATGGAAACTTTGTCGTCACAATGTTCAAAACGAAAATCCCCATTGGGAGGGCTGTGATAGAATACAGCGGATCGGACCTCGTGGTCGAAAGACTCAACTCCACGGATCGCATTGAGCAAGAACTTTTGGTTCAGGTAAAAGCTGGAGCAGGCGTCCGCCACCCTTTCCTTCTCCCTGGGGATCCCCAGGCATGCAAACTCGCTCCCCATTTTGTGTTCACTTTCCAGGTGCTGTCTGTGGGAACATTGAGTCAGCCCGATGTGCGCTATTCTTTCAATATTCCCATCGAAGATAAGCCACACCAGTTTTACTGGAACAGCCATGGGCCCTGGCAAGCATGCAGCAGGCCCTGCCAAGGTATCTGCTGGGGAACCTGAGTCTGGGGGTTCTTCTCTTTATGTTCTTTTTAAAAAGAAGTCATTAAAAAACTTCCTGTCCCCTTTTCTCTCAATCTCTCTGGTCCTATTGGCTGGCAAGCTGAACTTTTTAAGGGCTTCAGAGTATGATATATATGTTCTGCATCTAAGAGTTTGCATCCAGGGTAAATTGTAGTCATCTGTGCCCTCATACTTTCCCCTGGAATGTGGATTTATATTCATATTACACTTTCTTCTAGAATATGGATGTGTATTTGCATTATGTGTTGTTTCTTTTTGTTCCCTGTTGTCTAAATTAAAGGTCAGCAAGCTGTAACCAGTGGGCCCAATCCAGCCTGGCTCCTGGTTCTGTAAATAAAGTTTTATGGAGTAGAGTCACACCCATTTGTTTACTATATGTAAGGAACTCTGCAAAGTTCATGTATAAATTCCATGTCCTCTCAAGTTAATTTTTCTATGAACCCTTTGAAGGCCCCTTACGATGCCTGTGGCTGCCCTTTGCCCTGTAATGGTAGAGTTCAGTTGTTATGACAGAAATAGCATGGCTAGCAAAACCAAAAGGATTTACTATCTGGCCCTTTACTGAAAGTTTGCTGATCTCTTGTCTAAATAGGGGTTATTTCCTCCAGATCATTTTGGTGTTGTTGTTTTTTTTTTTTTTTTTTTTGGTCCTGTTTAGGGGAACGGAAAAGAAGGCTTGTATGCACCAGAGATTCGGATCATTTTACTGTGTCTGATCACAGATGTGAACGGCTGCCCCAGCCTGCACCCATTACTGAGCCTTGTGGCACAGACTGCGAACTGAGGTGAGGCCCTTGTTTGCTCAGTGACTTTCCGGCTGGGCTGTGAAGGTCTTGCAGTAGATCTCTGGTCTGAGGAGCAAAGGGGATAATCGTCTTCAGTCTTCTTTCTTGTTTTTTAACAATAGCCATTTCTCCCTTCTTCTGGAATCTGCCAGTATCTTATCTACCTAAGAATTAAAAAGATAATACAGTGTAAGCTCAAAAACCCAATTCACAGCCATCGAGCTGATGCGGACTCATCGCAGCTCTGTCTAGGGTAGATGAGAACTTCCCCTGTAGTTTCCAAAACCGTGACTCTTTATGGGAGCACAAAGCCACTTTGCTCCTCCCCAGGGCTTCCTCTCATGGAGCAGCTGGTGGTTTCAAACTGCTGGCCTTGCTGTTAGCAGCCAAACACGCAGCCACGGGGCCACCAGGGTCACTTGGAGTTGGAATCAGTGCAATGGCAGCCAGTTTGGTTTGGGGTTCGACGTATACAAAAATGAGGATTGTGTGGCCCATTCAAGAGTGCTTTGCCAATTTGCAATGTCTGTGTAGGAGGGGAGGGGGCGGTCCTAGGGCCTGCACCACATCTTGGTGGATTCTGCCCTGACATCTCTGTCAGGCGCTTTCCACCCCTCCATGTTCCTCAGCACCCAGTGTCGCTGGCTTGCTGGTTCCTTAGCTTGCCAAAAGGTATTAACATAATTACTTGCAAAAAACATAAAAACAGATATTGAAAGGAGACATTGACACTAGGAAGTATTAATTCTTAGTAGAGGTACTGTTGCCTCAGCACACAGATTTAATGTTCTTTACATAAAAATAATTAGCTAATTTTGTAACTAAATTTGTTTGTTTGTTGTAGGAAGGAGTGAGGATTAGTTTAAACTCATGAATAGATTCCTTAAGACAACCTCAATAAGTTGGGAAAAGTGACATTTTAGATTAGCCTTAAGTAAAATTATCACTGTATTCACCCACTGCTTCGAGAATAATAATAATAGTCTGCCATTTACCATGGCAAAACTATTTCACAAATATATATATTAAATATTACATTAAATATATCCTATTTAATTCTCAGAGCTCCACTATGACATAGGTACTGTTGTAGAGAAAAGTTGAATCAATGGTCCAATGTCCTTCAGCGTCCTCGTGGGTTGAGACGAGTTTAAAATTGGTCCATCTGATCTGAGCCTGTACTTGCAGACCCGAGGAGAAAGCTAGTTTTATGCTTCAGTAATAATACTGGCTGATACTGCTTGATCATATTCGGTGTCATGTTTACTCCTTTGGGAAATGGAGTTGTTGCCAGGAGTTTTGTGCCCTGTCCTGGTTTCTACCTTATCTGGACCTCCTTAACTATCTGAGATTTTCCACTTTGAGAAAATTGCATAATGCGCTGAAATTTCATTTGTTATGGTGCCTCTTGATCTGATGGTCACCATGGTGTCTCCTGTATTGGAAGCTTGGGTTGAAGCTCAGATGGAGAGCAAAAATTCAGAACTCATTGGAAAATGAGTTAAAAACTCATTACAAAAGGCATGGGATTCTACCAGGTTTCATGAAAGATTACATAAAAGATCTCATATAGTTTTCTCAAGTTTAATATTATTAGTTTATGCTGTGCTATAGATGACCCTGGAAACTTGGTTGGAAACGAAAGCACAGAGGGTGGTAATCATAATCGCGAAAGAAGTACAATATCATAGCTACTTTTCCTGAGTCTTTGTAATGCATGTTCAGAGTTATACATGCTTTGCCTCTCTTAAAAGTCCAAAGCAACAGATGCTACGTGAGGGAACTTAAAAAAATTGGGATGAAATTCCACTAGCTTTTGATTGCATTTCCCACAAACCTTTTGCAGCTTCCTTGTATTTTCCCCTGTGCCACAGGCTTTCCATTTCATATAGTAGGTTGGTCAAAGATGCCCTGGTGGCAGAGCGGGTGACACATTGGACTGTTAACTGCAAGGTTAGCAGTTCTAACCTACCAGCTGCTCAGTGGGGGGAAAGATGAGATTTTTCTGCTCCTCTAAAGAATTCAAGCCATGGAACGTCAAAGGGGCAGTTCTACTCTGACTGAAAACTGAGTCGCTATGAGCCAGAGTCAACTGGGTGACAGTAAGTGATGATGTCAAAGGTACTTGTTAAAGTTCCCATTGGAAGGAAGTCATCTGTTTTTTAAATGCTTAGCAATTTTAAAAAAGAAATCTTAACTCCACTGATCCAAAAGCAGGGCACCAGCTCAGAGAACTGGTTGGATGTTGGATATGAACACTGTTGGACCCAAAAGTGAGATGACAACAGTGCCTGTGCTGGATTAAAGAAGGAGTGATGGAGTCTAGTCATGTCTCATGGTAGAAGGACCGGATCTTAGGAATCAAAGAGGAGCAAAAGAGAGGAGCTGAGGTTGAGCTTATAATGCCTTGTAGCTAAAAGGAGTATACCCTTGCCTGAAATGAACTAGATGATGGTGTTTTTATGTATCTGTCAATAATCTAAGTCACACCTTACTGACTTTCCAATTTATGAATTTGTTTACTTCATCACTCCAAACAGACACATGCGCATGCGCACACACACACACACACAGATACAAAAGTGACAAAAGAAGTGTCCTGTCTTTTTCTTGCCAGTTAAAGCCAGGATTTATAGGACTTATTGCTGAATGGCTACACATGAAATAAAGATGATGAGAGGCTGGTCCAACTGGAAAGAGTCATTAACTTGATAGAAACCCAATTTCTAGCTAGTAGGTATGGAACACTAGTTCTGGGAGAGGCTCGCTGGCAGACTAACAACTTGGAGACCCTTGTAAACTGTCTTCCTGCCCTATATGAAGACTCATGATGCAGACTGTCATTTTGAAGACCCTGAAAAAACTTGGGAATACAGAAACCACAAAAATATGGAATCCCACCAGTCCCACCCACATACACACAGACACACTGACACAGATTTCCTCAGGCTTCATTGCTGAACGAACACTTTGGAATATGCATTCCTGAAAGCTAACAGAATGTGTTTGTGATGTGCATTGAAATGAATGAGCCCAGAAACACTCAAGGAGCTATCTTTCCAAGACATCAACTACCAGAGAGCATACGAAGCAGATGATTTTGTAGATATATATTTAAAGCTATTGTGGTAAAATATATACTCTATAACAAAATTTGCCATATTAACCAGTTTGAGTTTCAGCACAATGTTTTACTGCCATCACCGCTATCTATTTCCAAATGTTTTCATCTCCTCAAACAAATTAAGTGTCATTTGAACAGCAGCGTTTTGCCAAGAAATGGAAATTCCTGTAAATGCTAAGGAAATGGAAATGCTAAAGAGAGGTTCTGACCTTTCCCCCAGCTTCTTCAAGGCCCTCAGATTCGGGAATTACGTGCTCATCTGGGAGACTCAACTCTATACTTCTGCAGTCTGAGATACGAGTGTGCTTTCGTGTGGCTCCGACGCCTGCCTCCCATATCCAGGATGGAAAATAACCTTTCCATGCGGAAATGGTGACGAAGGTGAAGTGAAGGTAGCCAAGAATCCCAGGGCAGATGAAAGTCCCAGAGACCTCTGTGGGATCGGTCCCCATTTGGGCCTCACTTCCTCAGGGAAGTGTGAGTCCGCTGGATTAAACAGTGACAGGATGAGATAAAGTATTGTTTTATAAGTGTTCCTTGTTCCAGGAGAGAATAGATTCCCCCCCACATACCGTGTCATTCTAACAGAAAATCTCAGTAGCCTACTTTATTTGCCAAGTGGTCAGTTCTGACCTACTTTTGACAAGTAGTCAGAAATACAAGGTAGGTGTGTGGCCGGAGTGCCTCCTTTACCCACCAAGATTTCTGCCCCTGCACAGGTGCAGATGGGAGGATTGTTGGAGAAATTGGCCACCAGCAAAGCGCTCAATCGCACATGATATTCGATGAAAAATACTAAAAACTGAAAAAGAAAGAGTGCCCTTCGTTTCTGGATTGCTTATTCCAATCGACAACGTACTACATTTCAAGATAATTTATCTAGGACATTATCCTCATTTTAAAAGAAATCCCAGTGCTGTCGTGGTTCCTTGTTGGGCTGCGACCCTCACGGTCAACAGTAAACCTGGGCTGCCAGCAGCTCCGCAGAAGAAAGACGGGGCTTTCCACTCTCCCCGAAACTCACAGGGTCTATATGAGGCAGCATTGAGTCAAGGGCAGGCAATGAATGATAGCGCTTAAAGGGAGCCCTGACTGAACATTGCATTGCTAGCCAAAAAAGGTCAGTGCTTTGAACCCACTAGCTGCTCTGTCTGAGGAAGATGAGCAAGCTATTCTCTTAAAAGATTTTTCAGGGGAGGGGGTGAAAATAAAAAGATTTTTCAGCCTTACAAGCCCCATGGGGAAGTCCTACACTGCCCTACATGGTCACTCTGACTTGGAATTTATTCCACAGCAGTCGGTCTGTTGAGTTGGTTATTCAATTTAAGATGTTGTTTTTTTGTTTTTTGTTTGCTGGGCTTTGGACTGCTAACTTCAGTGTCAGCAGTCCTGGTGGGCTGGCTGCTGTGGGGGTAAAAGACAAGGAGCCTTTCTGTTCCTGTAAAATTTATAGCACAGGAACTCTGTGGGGCAGTTTAATCAGCCTTGCAGGCTGACTACGGGTCAAAGTCTACTTGATGACAGTGAGTTTGGGGTCTTTATTTTAGACAGTCATCATGGCCCTTAAAAGAACTATGCTGAAGACAAATGTGTGCATAAGAAAACGTGGTGAAGAAGCTGATGGTGCCTGGCTACCAAAAGAGAGAGCATCTGGGGTCTTAAAGGCTTGAAAGTAAACAAGCGGCCATCTAGCTCAAAAGCTACAAAGCCCACATGGAAGAAGCACACCAGCCTGTGTGACCATGAGATGTCAAAGGAATCAGGTGTCAGGCATCAAAGAACTGAAAATTATATCATTATAAATGAGAGGGAGTGCAGATTGGGGACCCAAAGCCCTTCAATAGGTGAAGAGACATTCCCTTACAGAAGGGTCGCGGGGAGAACACGAGCCAGTCAAGGTACAGTGTAGCAACAATGAAATATATAACTTTCCTCTAATTGTCAAATGCTTCCTACCCCCCACTATCATGACCCTAAATCTACCTTACAAAACCGGCTAGACCAAGGGATGTACACTGGAGCTGGAAACATGGGAATTCAGGGCAGATGATTCCTTCAGGACCAATGTGAGAGTGATGGTATCAGGGGGGTAGAAGGAAGGTGAAGTAGAAAGGGGGAACCAATTGTAGGGATCTACGTATAACCTCCTCCCTGGGGTATGGACAGCTGGGAAGTGGCTGAAGGGAGACATCGAACAGTGGACAATATGACAAAATAATGATAATTAATAAATTGTTAAGGGTTCATGAGGGAAGGGAGTAGGAAGGGAGGGAAAATATGAAGAGCTGATACTAAGAGCCTAATTAGGAGGATGTTTTGAGAATGTTGATGGCAACAGTTGTACAAATGTGATTTATATATAATAGATGTATGTGTTGATCATGGTAAGAATTGTATGAGCCCCCAATAAAAATATGAAAAAGAATGAATCAACTTAGCCACATATTTGGAGCAGCTACCTTGTGCCAAGAAGGGGCTGTTAGGGTACTAGGAATACAGAGGTGATAAGGATTCATCAATTGATTGATTGATTTGAACTGTCAGTTTCCTTCTCAGTGAAAGCTCACACTCGTCTGGCATTGAACAGTGGATGCGTGTTTTCTCTCATGACACTGGTTGCTGACCCTTGAGTGTGTCGGCCCCCTTTCTGTGTCCTCCAGGTTTCGGGCCCCTGCCGCTAACTGAGCTGCCTTGTCAGTGTTGGGTTGCTGGGGTTCTGCCCTTTCCGTCTCCTACTGTTGATTGTGCAGACGAGTACACTGCTCCCTGGTGTTCTTGTTTATTTTAGAGGCCTGGCTATTGAAGGATGAGATTTTCTGCTCCCATAAAGATTTACAATCTGAGATCCACAGGGGCAGTTCTACTCTGTTCCATGTCTTCTCAGATCGCTGTGTCAGAATCAACTTTATGGCCATGAGTTGGATTTGGAGTATTGTCTGACTGAAAGCTGATCGCGGGGGCTGGATTCAGCTCAAAGGGTGTTGCTTCACCTGTTTAAATGTAACTTTCGAAGTATGCAGCATAGTTGTATAGAAGGTAGCCCATCTATTCAAGCAATGTAGAGTCCTTCCTCACATATAGTAATGTACACAGACTTTAACATACAAAGACAGTGCTACAGAGTCAATTCTGACCTACAGCAACCCCATCCGACAGAGTAGGCTGCTCCTGTGACTCTCTGCTGGTGTAACTTCATGGCAGTCAAAAGTCTTCCCTTCCTCCCATGGAGAGGCTGGTTTCACGCCACTGACCTTGCACTTAGGCACCCAAAGTGTCACCCACCAGACCAGCAGGGCTCCTTTACAGACGGCCACACTGGAAATGTACAATCGGTGGGAACCAACTCATTTGAGTCTTTATTCATTGGCAGGATGGTTACTCATCACTTCCCAAAGGCACCCCCTGGCGGTGTGCTGGGCTATGCATTGGGCTGCCAGCCACCAAGTCAGAAGTTTGAAAGTGCCAGCTGCTCTGTGGGAGACAAATTAGGCTGTCTGCTCCTCCAAAAATTTGCAGTCTCAAAAGCAACATTGGCGATTCGCCTCTGTCCTCGAAGGTGGGTGGGGTCAGTGGCAGTAAGTCGCGTGCAGACCCCCGTATATATAGAGGTAACCTTGATTTTGAAGACTGGTTCTCTGAGCCTGGAAGACTCCAGTGTGTCTAATGAAATAACGGGGTTGCATGAGCCTTTGAGTATAAAGTTGCTTTTTTTGATCTGTTGAACTTCAAGTTTCAGGATCACTATATTCAAAGAGTACCTATCATCACAAAGGCAGACTTTCTGAATGCCAATCTGTGACCTCTGTGTGGGATGGCATCCAAGGGCAACTGCCTAGATGGATCTTGGAGTACACATCGGGATTTTATTAACTGGCTGTGGCATTTGTCAGTTCCATGGCTTTTGAGTTTTAGCAAGAAAAAGAACTCAACTCCGTCAAGAGTGGAGAATAGGTTAGCATGTATATTTAAGCAAATGTTGCTTTCTCCCCAATGTTTATAGGTGGTATGTTGCGAGCAGGAGTGAATGTAGCGCCCAGTGTGGCTTGGGTTACCGCACATTGGACATCAACTGTGTCAAATATAGTCGTCTAGATGGGAAGACTGAGAAGGTCGATGACAGCTTCTGCAGCAGCTTCTCCAAGCCAAGCAACCAGGAGAAATGCTCTGGAGAATGCAACATGGGTGGCTGGCGGTATTCTGCGTGGACTGAAGTAAGTTGGTTCTCAGTCAAAAAGCCTTCCTCTTAGATTCCAGGTCCACCAAGCTGATGAAATCACCTTACAGAGCTGTGTGAAGGGATCCTATTTCATCTGTCAGGAACCAAGCCATAACTGATATATAATGTCTGACCCCAGTCATACTCTGTAGGATAGGTTTGCTGTGATGTGTAATGACTGACATGGCCATGGCATGTGCAAAACTGAGAGTAGTGAAATAATTTGGAACTGATCTGTTTTCTCTACCTTCCACAGGCCATTTATAGCTGTATTTTCCAATGCCATTTAACTAATGTTGACTTACCATGAACCTGATATATTGAGAACATGAACAACTGATTGCCATGGAGTCAATGCTGATACACAATAACCCCGTTGTTGTCCCAGGAGAACTGTGCTGGGTTTTCATAAGTAGATCTCTAGCCCTTTCTTCCAGTGTGCCTCTAATTGGGCTCCAGTCTCCAGCCTCTCGGTTAACTCTCAGCACATGGAACATTTCCCTAGCCAAGAACTCCAGTAACCTGAACAAGCACACCCAAAACAGCTAGAATTGACCAAGGTTGTTGACTTATGAGGAGTAATCCACCCCCCCCCCACCACCACCACCACCAAAGAAATAGAAAAAAGCTCCAGTAGGTGGAGCCTTCATGGTACAATTTTTCCCCACTAGGCGAGCATCTAGCAACTCGCTCTGCCGCACCCAGTGGCATCAGCTGGGAAGGTTCTCTCTGATCAGAGTGAATTTTTTCATAAACGCAGTTTTATTTGAACCTCATTTTTTTGTGTGTGATGGCCAATTTAAAAGAACCATGTGCAGATGTGAGATTTTGTTTCTTGCTCAGGAAAAATGAAACAGAAACAGTTAAGCTGTTGAGCACAGCTTGCAAGCACAATGCTATGGGAAAAAAATCAAGCGTATGAGTGGTTTTCTCCTTTCAAAAAAGATGAAATGTGAGTTGATAGCAGACCTCATTCTGGATGTCCATCAACTTCCCAAATAGATGAAGATGTCCACTTGTAGTGCATCTGGAGTTTACTCCACCAGATCAGCCCATTACTCAAGCTTTCTAGTTAGAGTTTCTAAAAAGACTGAGTAACAGTGTGCAACAAAAAAAGGCCTGATTTGGGGAAGACGGGACTGGTTTTGCCACCGCAACAATGCACTTGCGCACACAGCCATCTCAGTGTGCCAGTTTGGGGCAAAAACTAGCATGCCTCTCTCGCCCCCCACACCCTACTCACCTGACTATGTTTTGTGCAACTTCTTTGTGTGTATGCAAATGAAGAGTGGCATGGAAGGACACAGACTTGACGATGTAGAAGAGGTGAAGGAAAAATGAGGGAGGTGCTGTCAGTCATCCACACAGATGAGTTTGAAAAATATTTGCAAGAATTGAATCACAGATTTGACACATGTTTCAAGTGTAATGAAGAGTACTTTGAAGACGATATGTTTGTTTTGTGAAAAAAATTAAATATACTACTTTGAAAAAAAATTCCATTTATATTGGGGTTCCACCTCATATTTGTCTTGTCAGGGCTGGCAGAGACAAGGCTGCACTGCTAGGCACCCATGCAGGTTTCGTAGCAAACCCAGTAGCCACTTCACTTCTAATCCTTGTCCTTGCAGTGTTCAAAAAGCTGCGATGGTGGGACCCAGCGGAGGAGGGCAATTTGTGTCAACAGCCGAAACGATGTACTGGATGACAGCAAGTGCACTCATCAGGAGAAAGTCACCATTCGGGGCTGCAACGAATTCCCCTGTCCAGAATGGAAATTGGGCGAGTGGTCAGAGGTGAGCAGGGAAGACTAGAGGGTGGTTGTGTCCCTGGGCCATTTCTGATGCTTCAATCTGGGGCCTCTCCTGGCTTGTTCAAGTAGCCCTACGCCATCTGTCCCCCCTCCTGTTGTTCTTGGAGGATGCACAGCACCTCTGTTCCTTCACATGCATATGTCTGTGGTCTGGGCTGAAACCCATCAACCTCAGAGACACAGGGCAAGGCTGGATTACCCAAGACAGTGGCTTCTCTGGGCAGCTGTGGAGTTCCAGTCCCTGTTCTTGCCTCCCCTTGCCTATTAGCCACACACTGAAAGGAAACCATTATGTGATTCATTAGGAAGCTATACTGGTTTTAGATGCAAAGATGAAATGAGGATTCTGACTTCCTTGGTTTTCTTTAAGGGAAGAGTGAGATCCTCCAATTTCTTTTTCTTTCTTTCTTCCTCTTTTTTTGGATTCTAGGATTTCTGCTGGTAAAGTAGGTAATGTGTTGGGCTACTGACTGCAACATCATCAGTTCACACCCACTAGCCACTCCTCATAAAGACTGACAGCTTCGGAACCCCAAAGGGGCAGTTCTGCTCTGTTCTACAGGATAGAGTGAATTGGAAATCACTCGATAGCAGTGGGTTTAGGCTCTTTGTATTAACACAGCCCCATGTGGTGTTCCCCAAGCAGGTGACTCTCCCTACTGCCTGAAAGGAGAGCAAGCAGAGGGGCAAAACTAATCCAGTTGCCATCAAGAAGATTGTTGCATATGGGGACCTCACATGTGTCAGAATAGAATTCTACTCAAAAGGACTTTCTGAGACTGATGGTTAGGAATTAGATTATCAGGTTTTTCTTCCAATGCTCATCTGAGTAGAGGCAACTTGCCAACCTACACAATTAGCATGTTAACTGTGCCCCAGCTATGGCCTTCAGGGAACAGAAACTCCTGTACTGATGGACCAAGTCAGACCTGGGGGAAAGTAAGTATGCTGGCCTGCTCCAGCTGTCCCAACCTTGTCATTATCCAGTCTGGTCAGGACAGTGTTGGTTTTCTGTATCAAATGACACGTGACTCTTGGTAGAATAGTCACACTCTACTCCTATCAAGAGCGGCAGCCTCAGGAACTCACAGGGTGCAGTTCAAGCTTGTCCGTAGGGTCTCTGTGCGTCAGCATTGACTCGATGGCTGTTGAGTTTGGATGTTTTTATGGGTGTGTGCATGTGTGTTTGCTTTGGGAGGGGGTTAATAGGAAATCATTAATGCCTCTGAAAGGGTAGATGAGTACCTTTACATGTGATTTAACCATGTTTGATGTCTAGAAAAACTAACAGCAAACCTTTCCAAGTATACTTAGTCAAATGGGGTGTGGGAAGGTCAGCTTGTCAATTCAGTATGTTTCAAAATTCCTTAGATTAAAAAGGCTGGAAAGAAAGCAGCCCTATGTCAATAATAGCTTTCTCTAAGCAGAGAGATTTGAGGGTCATTATGCTGTTCTCGTATGTTTTTCTGCATTGTGAAAATATCTATAGTAAACATGGATTATAATTAACACTTTTTGACGATCACTGGGTTAAACACCTTAATTGGATTTCTGTGTATATATTCAAGATCCTTTGCAGGAGGCACTAATCTTATCTCCATTTTAGAAATGAGAAAATTGAGGAGAGATCATGTGATGTGTATGTACAGTCTCCTATAGCTGGTTGTATTAGGGTGAAAACCTAGATCAATCTGACTGAATTTCCTGCCTGCCTTTAACTGCTCTGCCAGAAAATGAATGCTATTGCTTAATATTTTAGAGCACGGTGCTGCAAATTTACATTCTGTGCTTCAAACTGGCCCAAAGTTCATATGAATCCAGGGAAAGTGAGGGAATAAGAGTGTTGTTATATTTCCCAGTTGCCAAGGGAGAGGGGACTGTGGGAAAAAGGAAGACCACACCTCTCTGTGCTCATCAATAAATGGCTCCCGGAACAACTGCGCCCCGTTTCGAAATGACCCTGAGCGGCTGCACTTTGTATTGCAGTGCCTGGTCACCTGTGGAGAAGGACATAAGCACCGCCAGGTCTGGTGTCAGTTTGGCGAAGATCGATTAAATGATGGGATCTGTGACCCTGAGCGCAAGCCGTCCTCCACGCAGCCTTGTCAGCAACCGGAATGTGCGTCCTGGCAGCTGGGTCCCTGGGGACAGGTATTTTGAATGATAAGGTTCTTAGCTACATTCTTTCCTTCTTATCTGGAGAGCACTTAGAGAGGGACATTCCAGCAGTGGGAATTAAAGCTCTGTGGCCTGCAGCACTCATTGTACCTCTGTGACACAAAACCCTGGACCCAGGGTGCCCCATGTCCAAGGGTGCCCCCAGAGCGGATGCCTCCCTTACAGGCCCGTGTACACCTCTGGGGCCCCTAGGTCAGAACTGCAGCCCCTGAGAACAAGAACCTTTGGACAAATTCATTACAGACGTCATGGCCTACTGCGGTTATTTCCTAGTTTGCTCCGTAGGTCAGTGCAAAATGTGACCTAGTGCCAATGTCTTGGCAGGAAGGCCTGAAAGAATATTTTGACTGCCACTGTCAAGAGAAAGATGGAGATTTCTGCTCCCATAAAGAATTATAGAAGCAGGCCCCGAGGCACTTCTACCCTCGCCTGAAGGGTGGCTCTGAGTTGGAATCAACTCAATGGCAATGAGTTTGGTTTGGTTTCTTTGGTCAACAATTCTAAAAGCTCACCATCTCTGTGTGGCTCCATCAAATAAGGCAAACTCTTCTACTAGGATCTGTTAGGCGAAAGGTGGCAGAACATCACCCTTGGGAAGAGTCACTTCCAAGTCTCCCTGTCTGTTGGTTCCATGGGCTTAGCTTGAAACATTCCTCAGGGAGAAAGTGAAAGTCTCTCCTGGGTTTGCACATGAGAAATGGAGACTCTTGGAACTTAGCCCTTCAAGATCCGCAGTTTCAAACCACCAGCCCAGGGGTCCTCAAACTTTTTAAACAGGGGGCCAGTTTACTGTCCCTCAGACCATTGGAGGGCCAAACTATACTTAAAAAAAAAAACTATGAAAAATTCACTGCGGGCTCGGATGAGTTGGCTGCTAAGCAGGACAGGCAGTGGTGTCCTCGGCGGGCCACATGTGGCCCGCAGGCTGTCGTTTGAGGACCCTTGTACCAGCCTTTTCTCAGGAGAAAGCACAGGGTGTCTAGTCCCATAAAGACTCACAATCCCAGAAATCCACAGGGGCAGTTCTACCCTGCCCTATAGGGACTCAGCAAGGCAGAATATACTGGATGGTAGAGAGTTGGGGGTGGGGGGAGCTGTTCGAGGTTTGGGGAGAATACACAGGCAAAAGCCTGGGAACTATTTTAGTAGCACTCCAAGCTCTCCAGAGAACCAGCACACCTGTTTGCTGTCACCTCCCTAATCTCTTAATGGCTCTCTGTCCTCCCTGACCAACCCCAGCTACTTTGCTCCTCTGCAACAGTGGTTCTCAACCTTACTAATGCTGAGAGACCCTTTATAGTGCCTCATGTTGTGGTGACCTCCAACCATAAAATTATTTTCATTGCTACTTCATCACTGTAATTTCGTTAGTATTAAGAATTGGGTGACCCCTGTGAAAGGGTCAAGACCCACAGCAGTTGAGAACCGCTGCTCTAGAACAAGTCTTCACTTCCAAGTATGCAGGTAATGCATGAAACAGCTTGGCCCTCCTCTGTGCCAGTTTCTGCACTGACTATGACTCTAACGCTTCTCATTGTATCACACTCCCAGTCAGAATGGCAGATATTGTGTGACCGCTGAGGAAACAGACTACGCATATACAACTGGATCCACCCTCTCTTTCCAAACCAAACTCACTGCCCTTGGGTCAATACTGACTCATATCAACTTTAGGATAGGATAGAACTGCCCATGAGACTTCCTGAGACTGGAACAGTTTACAGGAGTAGAGGGCCCAGCTCTCTCCCTCAAAGCAGCTGGTAGTTTTGAACTATTGAGTTTGCAGATGTCATTTCTTGTTATTGCTTTAATGTGAATTCCCCTGTGACTGATTAAGGAGTCCTGCTGGTGCGATCATTGAGTGCTCTCCTGTTCACCAAAAGATTGATGCTTCAAACTCATCCATCAGCTCTTCAGAAGAAATTATCTGGAGATCTGCTCCCAGAAAGATTTACAGCCCAGAAAGTACTATATCTACTTCAACTGTTAGAATCATGATGCATTAGAATTTGACTTGACGGCACACCCCAACAATGACTATGTTGGCTAACTCTTTTTGTACTTGATGGTCATTGTGTATCTTCTCTGGAGAAATGTCTGTTCTAGCACTTTGTCCATTTTTTAATAGGCCTTACTCCCCGTGTATTGTAGAGTTGTGAAATTTCCATGTATGCTTTGGATACTAAACCCTTATGAGGTATATAATTTTTAAATATTTTCTCCCATTCTATTGGTTGTCCTTTCACCTTCATGATAACGTCTGTTGTTATTCCAGTGTTGTTCATTTTGGTGAAGTCTGACTTAGCTTTTTTTTCTCGTGCTGCTCATGCTTTTGCTATTGTATCTAAAACTCAGCTGTCAAACCTAAGGTCGTCATGATTTACCCTATTTTTCTTCTAAGAGTTTTAATGTTTAGTTCTTATCTGGAGGCTATTTATCCATTTTGAATTTAGTGGCTGTATAAGGTGTGAGGTGGGCATCCAACTTCATTCTTTCGCATGTGGGAATACACTTCTCCCACTGTCTTTTGTTGACACTCTAAATGAGCAGTTCTCACCCCTTTGGAGGTTGAACAACCCTTTCACAGGGGTTGCCGGATTCATAACATAATTGCAGTGATGAAGTAGCAACAAAAATAATTTTATGGTTGGGAGGTCACCACAACATGAGGAACTGTATTAAAGGGTCGAGGCATTTGGAAGGTTGACAACCACTGCTCTAAACGTCTGGACACTATCGTTGAATCAGTGAGCCCTAGATGAAGGGATTGTTTTGTTCTCTCAGTTATCATCGGTCTGTGTGTCTACCCTTATTTCATTACCATTCTGTTTTGACTACTGTAGTTTTGTGCTAAGTACTTTAGTTGAGAAGTATGAGTTCTCTAACTTCATTCCTATTCTTCAAAAACTATTTTGGCTAGTTGTCTCCCCTTATAATTCCATGTGAATTTTGCCATTTCTGCCAAAAGATTGTTGGAATTTTGGTAAGGATTATGTTGAATCCCTACTACACACTGGGTAGTACTGCCATTTTCATGTTACGCCAGCTGATCTGAGAGCAGGATCATAGGAGAAAACACTATGAAACAAAAACCCCACAGTACTCCCATACTGACATTTACCAACCTTTTCATTCATTAAGTGGTCTCCTGGTTGCTGTAAGCTTTTTTATTAGATTCCAGAATTTCCGGTGGTGGTGTTGGTGGTGGTGGTTGCTTTGTCAGTTTTCTCCAACTTAATGGTTGCAGGGACTAATTCTTGAAGTCTCTACTCACTTCTGTTACATTGCGGCTTAAACCTTGTGCTTTCAACTGATTTATAGATCTATCAAAATCTCCTTTTTAACAGCTTGATCGCTTTCTTAGCTACCTATGTGCTATGGTGTGCATAGCTAACTCTTGGAGGTTGCACACTTGGGCGATTTCAAATATTTTGCCCATTGTGAGTAATTTTAAAGCAAGCATCCTTATACAAAATGTTTGATGAAAATTGTGATTATTTTTCCAGATAATGTCCAAGAGGTCATAACAGCTTACAGACCTCTGTTTCAGGCTTATTTTAGGAATGGCACTCTGATGAGCATTGTGTGAAAGTGACAAAAGTACAGGAGATACATTCTCGTTTCCCAGGGGTTCAAGGTCATCGGGCTGAACCCTCTTACAAACCTTACTAACCATCGGGAAGCAGAAATCATTTGTATTTATACGTGATCAGGAGAAGTTGCATAGAAGAGGACTGTCCACTTTTACATGCTTTCTTTCAGTGTCAGCCCTCTGGCCTACTGAGATGGAAATTATTATCTCTTGTAAAATATTATAGGAAAAATAAGGGTGAGAGATCATTTTCTGGACTGTATTTATTTTTTGTTTTATTTCTTTCTCCCAGTGCAGTGTCACTTGTGGTCAGGGATACCAACTAAGAATTGTGAAATGTGTCATTGGGACTTACATGTCAGTGGTAGGTGACAACGAGTGCAGTGCAGCAACAAGACCAGCTGATACCCAGGTAAGTCTCTTGTACCTGACTCTGTGACTGGGTGTAGCTTCTCAGATACTGGAACTGAATCCCTTTCAGTTTCCTACATGCATGCATGTAACTGGAGCAGTTAATTGATGAATAACTTTATTTAGATCCACTTGGTTGTTGTATTAGGATCTAATAATGTGATGCATTGCTTTTGTGTTCTCTGGCTTTTGAAGATTTGATTTTAATACTTATGAGATGGTAAACGTTGGTTGGTTGCTTTATTTTCTCAAACTTGGGTTTTGTTTCAACTTGGGGATTTAGTAACAAAGAGTGTCATATGTTCAAGCAGTAGTATGTTCCCATCAGCTTATACCAACTTGAAAAAGTTGGTAAATCTCAGGAATTATGTGTGATTGTTGTGTGCGGTTGTTACACTTAGCCATTATTAAAAATAAATAAATAAGCCTTTAAAATTAATTGTCTTAAAACAAAGATATCAAAAACTTAAAGCTTATCACTTTCTCATTATTTTACAATAACTACGATCTTGGTCTGACTTATACCAATTTCATATATATGATAAAGATACTAGGTAATGGATTGATACTACACATTTCTTCTTCTTCAACCTGGACTCAGTGAGGTCAGGTTCGCAACTTAAAATCAGCCATGGTAAGAGAAGGCAGCAAATACTATAATTCATGACTTGATTTAGTATTTTTTTAATTGCCTAGACCTGAGAAAACAATGGATAAAATGTTAGTAATGCACATTAAGCTTAAAAGAAACGTGTATAGCTGTTAACAAAAAGTTATATATATACATATATATATACATGCACATACATACAAAGAATATTCTGGTCTTCAGAAATTTATCTAAATCAACAAGGAAATAGTTTTTGTCTTTGGTGAGTGCACATTTTTACATAAGTCTATTATTTCACTTTCACCTTGCACTTAAAGGTAAGCAAAAGTATAAGATAACATTTATGTCAGAACTTTATTCATTCAACAATTTCAACTACAGTGTAGTCGTGGATTCTAGAGTTTGTCAAAATTCAGCAAAAACATTCCATGAGAATCAGTTAGCTGTAGAGAATTTAAAGAAGAACTGTATTATTTGTGGACTGTATGTTACCCATCCTTTATATAAATAGTATTTATAATAAATACACACATACATGGAAATAAACATATGTTTGGTGCATGTGTAAGTATGTACACATAACTGTTATCCACATCCACACATTCACAAACAATCTTTTTTCTTGAGAACCAGTTGATAATAATTTACCAGGACACCACGCTGTGCAGGCCTTCAATTTTGGCCTGGTTTGTAAAGTGCCTATGTCAAGAGAAGACTAGGGTTTGCCTTTCAGCTTGGCAAGTTGTTGAAGGTGGGTCCCAGACAGGGCCCAGGACTTGCTCTCTAAGACTCGGGCAGCCTGGCGCCTGCCTCCATTCTGAACACTTTGTTGGATTTTCACAGGGAATGGTGGTGGATAATGAGATTTGACAAAGTAAATGAATACATCAGTGGGGGTGGCAGCTGCTGACCTTTTTCCAGACAACACATTTAACTCATGATCTTTTATTTTTATCATTTTATCGAAATGTTCTAAAGCACACATGACAAGTGTCATGGATTGAGGAGTTAGTTATTCCCTGAGAGACTCAAAACCCATTTCTTTTTGAGTTATTCCATAAAACCAGTTTGCCTGTAGGGGAAGCTGACCCAGCTGCAGTAGCAGGATAATTTCTTCAGTTTGTGAAGAGTTCCCCCTGGCCTTCTTTGAGGCAGGGTAAAAGTTCCCCCTGGCCTTCTTTGGGCAAAAGACTAGGCAAGGTCTGTAGCCAGGTAACTGAACTTCACATTCTCTTTGTGAATTCCAAGAGATGAGGAGCTGTCAGTTACATTCAGCCTTGAGTCTGACACATTTTAGGCATTGAATTAATATGTATAAATCAAAGAATATTTGCTAACCATTGAGGTGGGGATGATGGCGAGTAGGTCTGTACTTTTGCTTTCCCATCTGTAAATAGGGGAGAATTCCCTCTGTAAAGAGATTAGAGGGTGTTACACAAAACCCAGGCTTAGGTATATTCGGTACATCTCTCATATTTAGAGTCGACCTTTTTGGTCTTCGGAGTTATCTGTAAGTAAACACAGAAAGCAAGTGCATGGTTAGCAAAATTCAATTAGTATAGGAATTGAAATGTGAGAACAGAATTGGACCTCTGAGATTTAGAAGAGTTAATAATTTTTAAATATTAGCCTTATTTTTATCAATGTATGTGCCATTCTCCATTATTTTAAAAAATTGTTTCCAGAAGAACAGATACATACATAGACTCCTACCCTATAGAAGAACATCTCTGTATCTAGTCGTCAAGTTAAGGAAAATGGATTAAGAAAAGTCATACTAGCCATTATAATGTGAAGCATTGAAATATGTGTTGGCTTGAAGGTAACTTTGGTTTTTTTCCCCTTCCCACATCTAGGACTGTGAATTACCATCTTGTCACCCACCCCCAACTGCCCCGGAAGCTGGGAGAAATGTACACAGTGTACCAAGAACCCAGTGGCGATTTGGGTCTTGGACTCCAGTAAGAATTAGAATGGGAGAAGCTGACAAGAGGGAGGGAAGGGAAAGCAGTGGGTTACTATCCAATATCTGACCATTTTAGATGATGTCTCTGCATTGTTTTACTTAAATGCCCAGTGCTCAGCTACTTGTGGAAAAGGTACCCGCATGAGATATGTCAGCTGTCGGCATGAGGACGGCTCTGTGGCTGACGAGAGCAGCTGTTTGGCACAGCCTCAACCTTTGGCAAAGGAGGAATGTTTGGTGGTTCCCTGTGGGCAATGGAAAGCTTTGGAATGGAGTTCTGTAAGTGAGGACATTCTTTGGAATTTGGAGGGGATATGAGAGAGCACTTGGGGAGCATGAAAGTAGGGGTTCACAGAAATCAATGGGTAATTTTCAGTTGGGTTTAGAATGTGGTTTAAATTATTCTGTTCTATATATGGGCAACTAGCATGTGTCTTAGTATGGTGTATCTGGAATGATACATTATTAAGAAATGTGCAGTCTACTTGAGCTATGCACCCTGTTGGACAGATTGGACATCCTCATCTTGCATTAGAAATACTGAGGACTTGCTGAGAACATGGTGAGGGCTGGGCTTCTCAGCTCAAGCACCACCTCCATCCTTATTTACCAAAGTCCTGAGACCCCATGGAGTTGAGTGGCTCGTGGCTTCTCCCAGGAAAGAGTGACATCAGGGACTGCTCACCTGGTGCTGTGAGTTCAGCGGTTGCTGTTCACACAAAGCACTGTTCATGTCTGAAGTCTGATGGCCGTTAGGCACTGCGAGCAAGTGCTGGCTGGCCTTCCCCTTCATTGGCACTCACCATCCTTTATCTCCTGCCCACCCTGGCCAAGTACCCTGCTCATACACACCACCTTCTCTTTCATCTTCTGTCTCCGAGGGTCTCTTTATTACCTCCAAAATAAACTTGGGTATTTTTTTTTCAAAGTAGAAGCACCTTTGTCTTCAAGCACTCCCCACTTCCTGAATCCCGGAGTCCAAAGTTGGGGCTGGAGAGGAGGTGGGGGGGGGGGAGTAGGGTGGAGATTAATCTCTCAATAAGTATTACCACATATCTATAAATCTTGGAAGTTGATGTTAAAGAGAACCATGAAAAAAATCCCAATGCTGATATTTACTGGCTGTATGACATTGAACTTCAATTTCCTTTGCTGTTAGAAGACTACCAAAAAGAATAGCCACTTTATTAAGCAGTCATAAAGGTCAGCTGGGATTATATAGTGAATGCCAAGTTTTTTAAAGTTAGTGCTCAATAAATGGTGGATAACCACCACTCTCTCCTGCCTCAAGGATTCAAACAGTCATTCATCGTCAGCAGAGATTTGTGAAAGAGCAGTGAACAATGAGTCATAACTGCTTGTTTTCTTGGAATTTATACCAATGGGGAATTCTTTAAAAGAACAAATAGCAGATATACAGTGCAGCAGCACGTACTAATAAGTATGAGAAGAAGGTCAAGCAGAGTAATGTCATAAAGAGGTGGGATGTGCTTGTTAATGGATTAGTCAGAAAAAGACTGGTGTCTGAATAACAATGCAGTGAAAGGTACAGTATCAACAAAGACCCTGTAAGGAGTGTTCTTGACATTTACAAGAAATTTCAGAAGGCCAGGTGCCTGGAGCACAGTGAGTAGAGCGTGATAAGACATAGACAGTGGACATATCAGGTCAAGGTAAGCACTTTTGGACTTCTCTGAGAATTAGAAAGGCATTGGAAGGAATGACATGAACTTCTTTTTCTTCTTAAAAAGGGTAGTGTTTCATGATTGGGAGGTAACAGATATGGGCAGGATTGTTAGCAGGATCCATTCTAAAACTGATTGCATTTGGACAGCAAAGAGAAGATGCTAGTTTACACTAGAGAGGGATGTTTGGAAGTTTTAAGAAGTGATGGGGTTTTGGGATATATTTTGGAGACTGGGCTTCTTAATGAATTGGATTTTGGGTGGAAAGAAAAGAGGAAACAGGGATGGTTGTGAAGATCACTGCCCTGATCAACTGGGTGAATGCTAGGACATTTGCTCATCGTACGCACATTCACAAATTTCTGACCACCAGCCTTTTCTCTTTCTACATGTTCTACCTAGTGCTCTGTGACGTGTGGGCAAGGTCGGGCAACCCGGCAGGTGGTATGTGTCAACTACAGTGACCATGTGATCCATGAGAGTGAGTGCGACCCAGATTATATACCGGAAACTAACCAGGACTGTTCCATGGCACTCTGCCCTCAGCGGACCCCGGAGAGTAGCCTAGCCCAGTACCCTTTCCAGAATGAACACTATGGGCCCACGGGCGTCAGCCCCAGCCGCACCCACGTGCTGGGCGGAAACCAGTGGCGAACTGGTCCCTGGGGAGCTGTGAGTATTCATTGAAGCCTTTCTCACCTTTCCTTTCTTCTCTTGGAGGTAGGGCTTGGGGTGGGGGTGGGACTGGGGGAACACCTGTGGCCCATTTCTGTCTGTCACAAAGGATTGACATTGTGCATTTTCATTTGTTGTGAATGAATTATAATAGATTATTTGTTCTCCCTGAAAAGATGCTGCAGGATGCAGTTTGCACATATCTGTACTGCTAGGTATGCATGGGCACCCACGGGTGTGTGTGGGGAGTTAATCACGTTAACGATGGTGACCGATCCTTAACGTGATAGCAGCTCCAATGTGTAGGGAAATTAGGAGGACAAGGAACTTTTCTGGAAGGCTTTGCTTAAGGAAAGTCATTTTCCTTCCTGCTGTTTTCCAGCGGAGTACAGGAAGCTGGGCAGTGTGTGGGAGTGGATTCCTGACTTGGATTCGGGGAAATACTAGCCTAAGTCATCTGACTTGGAGGGCAGGCTCCATGGCCCGGTGAGCAGGACGGGCTCTTTCGAGGGAAAGTGCATGGAGTTCATCCAGGCATGTTCACCCTGAAAGTTAAGGGCCTGACCCACATCTCTCTCCTTGATCCTCAGTTTTCCCAACTATAAAATGAAGGTCTCCCGTAATTCTTATTTTCATAGGTGACTGTAAGAATTTAAGAAATAAAGTGCTTCATACTCTGCTTGATAAAGAATCTTTTATCTTCCTTATTATTACTACATTATTTTCAAGGAATCCTTGTTGCACAGTGGGTTAAACATTGGGCTGCTGGAAGGAAATTGGCAGTTCCAGTCCAGCCGTTGCTCTCTGGGCAAAAGCTGTGGCAGTTTTCTGGGAAGATGTATGACCATGAGAAATCCTTGTGGGGAAGTCCCACAGGATCTGACAGGCTTGCTGTGAGTCGGAGTCGATTCCATCATAGGGGGGTGAATTGGAGTTTTATCATTAGCCTCAAAGTAATAAGAACTTGAAACATATTTCTTCCAAAGACAAATGGCATACTGATTCTATTTTGTTTTTCTCAGGAGTTTCCCCCAGGCAATGACAGTGTGCAATACTGACGATGTCTGCTGGAAATTGAGGAGGGATGAGATAGTGGGGAACCCTGAGTAGGCAGGTGGTCAACAGACGTTTGCTGATCACTTGAGAGTCTTCTGTTTATCCATAGACTGACTGCTAGTTCCCTCCCAATTGTGTTTCCTTCCTTGGTGGATAAAAAGCATTCGAAGGGAAGCAGAACCATCTGTTTCCCCCCCTAGTTGTGTTTCAGTAAGCTAAATTCCCATGAATGCCCTTTACTTCCCCATGAATGCCAGTTACCTGGTAGACTTTTTCACCTATTGCATGCATTGGTTCTTTGCACAGCATCTGACATTCACTTGGTGTCCTCAGCCTTTCATACCCCTGCCCTGTTTCCTTGGCCTGGGTTATAGGAAATGTCAGTTCTGAAAATCCAAGGGTGATTAAGGGAGGTCATCACCAAGTGTCTCATAGTTTTTTTCCAGGTTGAAAATTTTAAAGCTCACGCTGGTGAATTCTAATGATAGTACTAGAATTTATAATGAAAAAAAAATTTAAGCTATTCTTATTTAAGACTTTATTTGGAGGATAATGAATTCTCTTTAGATTCAATGACTCTGCCCTGAAGCAGAGTTCCCAATTAGGAAGGACTACATAACCTTTTTTTTTTTTTGGTAGCAGTAGGCAAGACTGTCCTTTTTTCCAATATGCCTGATTAGGAGAGAGTTCTTTTTTTACCCAAGAAACAATGAGTATCCTCAATGCTGGATGGTGTGGCTTTTCAGCCCAAGTTTAATGTGCACGGCCTGCTCATCGAGTACTTGCCCGGAGCCTGCAAGATGGACATGCGCAGTGGGCACACTGCACACCTGTACACCACCGTCCTGCCTCCACTGGCAGAAAAGGAAGCAAAGAATGACAAACACCCGAGCAGTAGCATTCTAAGTTTAATGTGAGATTTTCAGTAAGGACATCATGCTGTCCTTGTTTTCTGTACCAACAACATAGACCCTGCACGAGGCATTCTGTGTGCAAACAAAGGGTCTCTGGTTAGGAGCAAAAGGGACAGCCTTTACCCACGAAGTTCAAACAAAGAAAGCAGATGACTTAGTCCTAGAACAACGAGGACCAGTGCATCCACAGGCATCTATTCAAAAGGCAGGCTCTTTCCCCTGCCAAGGAGTAAAGATGGTTGGCTTTGTGATCCATGGGAAATAGACAGCAGCTACTCAACTCAGCCAGGGAGTGGAAAGCAGTTAGAGACAGTGTTAGATGGAAACACAGGGGCACAGCTGTCTGTCAATAAAACTTTATTCTCCTCCTCTTCTTTGTCCTCTTCCTTCTCCTCTTCCTTTTCTTCTTCTTACAAAACCAGACTGCATGGAAATTGGACCGTTGGGTTGCCATTTGCCAGCCCCTGATCTAGACAGAGCAGTATCTGAAAGCGTTTTGGGAGTTCCCTAACCACTGAATGACTATATCTAAGACTCAACTCCCCAGAAAAACCTGAAGGGATCAGCTTGACTCCTTGGCCATGTCTGAAGCGAGGCAGGGCAGAGCACCTTGATTGACTGTCTCACCAGGAGGGATGGCTCCTCAAAGGACGATTTGGCTGTGATTGGCAAATGTGAGGGGGTGGTGGAGTTTGTTGGGAAGATAAGAAAAAGGATTGTCTGCTGGCTCCTGAGTCTGTAAGGGCCACGGTCCTTAGGTTTGTCAAGCATGAATAATAAGTGTAATTCACAATTTGCTCCAAGGGATAGAGTATGTTCAAAAAAATATTTGTCAAGGGAAATGTCACCTAAAGAGAACAGCATCATCTATAACTGAAGAGGTCCAGAGAGAAATGCTAGAACCATTCAGTTATTAGACAACTACATTGCCCACCCAGATACCAAATGGGGGCCACTTTAAACCTGGAAACAACCTTATAATCACCTATGAAAAGCTGTAAAATAGACACACATCATGCTTCTGGAGAAGCAACCAATGAGAAGCAGGGTTTGAGGCATGGTACGTAGTCCATTGATATCCATGGAGGATTGGTTCCAGAATGTTTCACTGATACCTAAATCCAAGAATACTCGAGTCCCTTATCCGAAATAGTGTTGTGTTTTCTTGTAACTACCTGTATTCTCCTAGACATGAAGTAATTTCAAAAAGTTGGAGGAAAAAATGGAATCAAGAGAGAGTGAAATTTTTGTAGGAGCTTTTTGGAAATCCCAACCCCCCCACCCCAGCCCAGCCCCCCACCACACACCCTACATCTCTAGATTACTTATAATACCTAATACAATACACATGCTGGATAGGTATTCCTTTGTGCAGCCTCATAGGCTTTTGAAGGATTGCTTTGAACACCCACTTGCACCACCCTCCTCCGCCCCTCTCCCTCCTTGTGATCCACTGTTGACTGAGTGCATGGAGGCAAAGCCTGTGGAGTCGGAGGTCTGTCCTCCTCAGAGATAACACTGGTCCTCCAAGATAACACTGCGGTAGGATGAGACAGACCTGGAACTAACAACTGTGTTGCAAATGCAGTTCAAGACCTGATAATTCATGGGAAATACATTGCTTTGAGGACTAAATGGTTATTTTGTTGTTGTTGTTGTTGTTGTTGTTGTTGTTGTTGTTGTTGTTTTGGGGGCATCACTGCCCTCTGGTGGTCATGGGAGTTACCAGCACTGCTCCTGAGAGCCGCCACTGGATTTGAACTGCCAAGCCCGCGGGCCGCAATCCCACACTCAACCACTTACGCCACCGGGGTTCAGCCCCTAAATGGGTATTTTATATGCAAACTAGTTTTACAGCTTAAGAGTGTCAGGAAAATTAGCAAACACATTGAGTTTCAAAAAGATAAGGCAATTAAGTAAAGGAAGAAAACGTGCTCAAGATACAGAGAAACAACAGAGCCATGAAAAACTTGTATGGGAAACAAAGAAATACAACCAAAAAGCCATGGCAACCAGGAGAGTGGGTGTCAAGCTAAGAAAGGATGGTGGAGAGTGTGGGATTCAAGGACCTTCGTGGGGCAGTGAGAAGAGTCTGGCAGTCATGGCCGTGGGTATGTAGGCTGTTGAAGGGAAGGTGAGAGTCGAGGAAAAGATATCTCAGTGCCATTTGCCCTGACACCTAAGTACATGAGTTAATGCAGAAGCTTAATTTCCACGTCCAGCAATTTATGTCACTAACTTGCCCTGATGGCAGGGCGGACTAATGTTGGGTATAGTTGAGTGCCGACTAAGGGCCCGCAACCGGCCCGAAGATGCCAGGTGTCTGCCCTCAGCTGTTTACAAAGACCCCGACAGGAAATGGGGGTGTTCTGTGGTTCTC
>PVJH01023088.1:0-35464 GCA_004026705.1 Nesogale talazaci | reverse complement strand
AACTATCACTCAATGATTAAACAAGTTAATTTTCAAAGCATTTGTGTGATGATTCCTTAAATTACCCTAGTTAAAATTTTTCTGATTAAAATATACTTTGATGTTTATGTAGAACATAATTTATAACTTATTTTTTACTTTATCTTTTGTGAGGATAATATAAATTTCGCCAAATCCTAGGGAGTTATTATCAACTCTTTGAGAAAATTTTAAAAACAAATGGAAGTTGATGACTTGGGCATTTGGAGAACCTTATTTTCTCCCACAGGAAACAGTCCGCCCCCAGTTCGAAGCGAAGTATTACACAGTGGAGCGAATGAATCCCATCACTGGGAAGCCTGAGCCGCATCAGCCCTTTTCTGACAAAATCACCCGTCTCCTTGTTTCTGTCTCAGGAATTTTTTTAATGGTAACGTAGAGCCGCTAATGTTGAACCCTAATAGTATTGATTCCCCAGAGGGAAAAGAGTAATGGTGGATTCCAGATTTAGATGTAAATTCTACTCATGTTGTGGCTTAGAGGATTCAAGAAGCTATTCTTTTACAAGTACTTTAGAAACATCCATAGAATTGAACACAAGAGGCTGGGCTGAGCCCCGGTGGCCTAAGTGGTTGAGTGCGGGACTGTGGCCCGTGGGCTTGGCGGTTCAAATCCAGCGGCGGCTCTCAGGAGCAGCGCTGAGTACCTCTCGCAACCACCCGAGGGCAGTGACACCACACCCCCCTCCCCCAAAAAAGAAAATATATTACAAGAAGCTTGGAGATCTGACAGAGGGAATTTATATAAATCTCTCTTTTTTTGACATAACTGCCCTCTGGTTGTCATTGGAGCTACCCAGCCTTGCTCCTGGAGAGCTGCTGCTGGATTTGAACCGCCAAGCCAATGAGCTGCAGCCCCGCACTCAACCACTATGCTACCAGGGCTCAGCCTTGTATATATCTTTAAATTAATTAAATGTTCCTGCAACAGATGTTGTAAGAAACAGAACAAATCATATGAATTGTTCTAATAAACTAAGTATATGATACATTACTAAAGACATTTTATATGAATGTGGCATGGTGAACAGGTTAGCTTTTTACAGTGACAATTTTTAATTACTCCTTTATTTTGACTGCAATGTAGCATTGGGGGGGGGTGTTGGAATAGTGTATCTTCTCTTAGAAAGATAATACTTCTAATTCTTGAGGGCAATGCATTCCTTTCATCTTAGTAAGGATATAAAATATGGATGTCTTCTCTGGTCTTGCATGTTGCAGATTTCCTTGGTGATCACTGCCGTGTTTGCAGTCGTGGTGTACCGCCTGGTTGTCATGGAGCAGTTTGCATCATTTAAGTGGAGCTTCATCAAACAGCACTGGCAATTTGCAACATCCGGTGCTGGTGTCTGTATTAATTTTGTAATCATCATGATGCTGAATGTTGTAAGTGTTACAATCCTATTTTTTCAATAATTTTAAAAGCTTGGGTTGGAGAGGGTTCTCTTGTTCCTTTACTCTTTGTTCATAGTCACCAATAATAATAATTTAAAAATACCCAAAGCCAACCCCATCATGTCCGGGTGGATTCTCACTCACAATGACCCAAAGGACAGTAGAACTATGCCATAAGGTTTCCAAAACCATATTTTTTAATGGAAAGTCCTGCAGAGTGGATAGTGGATCCAAACTGCCCACCTTTAATTAGTAGCCATGCAGCATCAGGACTTCTTTTTCTCACTAAAGCAAAATTTTAAAAAGACAACTCAATTTAGCAGATAAGATTTGGTTTATATGATCTAGATGATAGCCTTGCAATATTAAAACCAATTCTAGTTGTACTGGCTTGAGTATCCTTTGAGTTTATAACTTTGATTACTGATAACTGTTTAGAATTCTGTAATTAATTCCTTTTATATTCTTTTAAAAACTTTATAAAGTTAATATTATCTACCATTTAAATAAATTAAAAAACTGAGGGCCAGAAATATTAAATAATTGTCTGAAATCATATAGCTAATGTGTGTTAGTAGTAGTATCTTTGCCTCATAAAACAATTTATGTGGATACATGAATAGTACATACATAATCATATTGACATTATGTATAGGGAATGTATTTTGGCCTCATTGACAATGATATTACATGATTGGGTCTGGTGAGATTGGCATCATTTGCTAATTCACTTTCAAATAATCAGGAAAGATTTTAAGAGAAAAGGGAAGAATTCACTGTAAGTGAACAAACACCAGTGAACAAGTAACATATTCTACATGACTCTCCAGTGTGTAAAAAGTGTATAGTAAATTGAAATAATAAAGTATAAGGGATGGGAGACCTGCATGGTAATGCAAGTTGCTAGCTACACAAAACACCACATTATAAAAGGAACCATTCATGTGACATTAAATCCATTGCCATCAAGTAGATTCTGATTCATAATGATCCTACACAGGGTTTCTGTGACCTATACATTTTTTGGTTTTGTTTTGGGGGGCATCACTGCCCTCTGGTGGGAGTGGGAGGCCCAGTCTTGCTCCTAGAGAACTGCTGCTGGATTTGAACTGCCAAGCCAGTGGGCCGCAGTCGCACACTCAACCACTATGCCACCAGGGCTCAACCCCGTTACCTATACATTTTTAAGGGAGCAGACAGCCTCATTTTCTTCTGTTGAACAGCTTGTAGGTCCAAACCAGCACATTTGTGCTTGACAGATCACATCTAATGTGCAGTGCCAATATAACATATGTTGTCAATTACTTCCAGGTTCTGACTTAAAGCAACCCTATGTACACCAGAATGAAACACTGCCCTATCCTCTGTTGTCTTCATAAGTACTGCTATGTTATTACCCCCACTATATCCATCGATGTCATTAAAGGCAACCCTCTCTGTCATGTTACCAAGATTAAATGGTTTTCTTCAGGGACTGGGTCATCCTCTCAACTTGTCCTAAATAGATAAGGCAAAATATTATTAGTCTTGATGCTAAAGAATGAGCTGGCTGTACTTCTTTAAAGACATCTGTTTACTCCTCTGGGCAGTCCATGATATGCTCCACATTACTTGTCAATTCCATAATTTAAAGACATCAATTCTTCAGTCTTCCTTATTTATTGTCCACTTATCACATTTATATAGGTAATTCAAAAATGTTCATTGACATTATCAATTTCTAGATAGATGATAGATAGATAGAGCTCTATAAGAATGTTAAAAAGACCTGTTTTCTAACAAAATCAGTATGGTTGTTTTCCAGTAGGAGCTGGCCCCATTATTAGAATAAAAGATAGCTATATGGTTGATATGTTTAGTATAAGGGATCAACTCTCCTAATCCTAAATTACTATATGCTTCATCTTTGGTTGGTTGGTGGACATAAAAGTTGCTATTAAGAGACATGTTACTTATATTCTAGTGGTTATTTATGATGAGGCTAGTGGTGATAAAGGAGTTTCACTGTGCACTATGTTAAGATTGGACTGCTAACCCAAAAGTCAGCAGTTTAAACCCTTTAGCTTCTCCCCTGGAGAAATGTATGCAGGTTTACAACCTACAGAAGCCTCTGCAGCAGTTCTAATCCATCCAATCCACTCATAAATAATTGGAATTGATGTGAACACAGTGGGGTAAGGCAATGTGTTATAAACTAGAAGTAGATACCCCAAGGAGATTGTGGCAGTCATGTCCTTATGTTAATTTCATGATTGAGATGTAGGGGTGGAGTCTAGCCTGTTAATCTGGAGATAGCCGTTGAGCAGCCAATGAGGCCTCCGTGTGGGTATGGCTGTCTCCTGAGACTTCTGGGAAATCTCGCGATATTTCCCTCATGGGGATGAGAAGCTATTTCCTCAGTTGTTGGGAGTTAGTCTCAGAGACAACGAACTATGGACAAGAAAAGATGGCAGCCTCTGAGGAGCTGGACAAGCTGGAGGAGAAGCCACATGACCTTACCCTGATGGAACCAGACCTCTGAAGCTGAAGAAGCCACAATGAGACCCCTGCCAGTGCTGAGTTGCTTCTGCCACCATTGGATGCTGTTGATGGGCCCTGAACCCTGGAAATGAGGAGTCATGAGGGGACCCCTGCCAGCGCCAGGACTCTGCACCCACTGGACTGTGACTTCATGAGTCTGAAGGAGACATTATACACTGGTATCGGACATATGAGCTAATATCCGACTTGACTTTGAACTGGATTTGGTTGGGATGCTTTCTCAAGGTCACATTCCTCTTGTATACAAAACTTTCCCTTATAAAGATATGCATGTCGATCAGTTTGTTTCTCTAGTCTACCCAGACTAACACAGAGATTACCAGTCATAAAATACATTTGGGAGGGGAGGGTAGTAAATAAACTGGCAATGAAATCTCATAAAAGCATTGTAGTAAAACAAAATTCTGTTTAAACTTGAACAAAAAGATACCATCTCATTTTGTAATTTATTTTCCATAATTTAGACAAAGATGTAATGCCACCTGAGCAAACATAAACCTGACTTTTTAAATCTGTCTGACAAAGGGAGCATCAGCAATCAAACTAACGAACATTTACTTCTCTGGGTTAAAAAAAAAAATTACAATTCTTCAAAAGCTCCTCACAATTGGCTAAGAGAAATAATGTAATAGGCAATATATAGGTGATAGCTTAGTGATATTATTCATGTTTTCTTTATATTTATCTAATATTACAGATATATAAGATACCACATTTTATACAATAGCTTACAAACCATTTAGAACTATTTTTGAGTTTAGAGGCCATCAAGTCTATCCTAACCTGGAGCAATCCTGTGCACACCAGAACCAAACACAGCCTAGTCCTGTGCCATCTTCAATATCATCAGCCTGTGCCTGAGCCCCCTGGTGCAGCCTCTGGAGCAATTTACCTCTTAGAGGGCCTTCTTTTCTCTGCCTCTCCACTTAACCGGACATCATGCCTTTCTCCAGGAACTAGGCTCTTCTGAAAGCTTGTCCACAGTATATAAGATGAAGTCTTGCCTTTCTTGCCTCAGAGGAGCCCTCTGACCATGCTTCTTCCAAGAGGGATCAGGCTGTCCTCAGTAGCAGTCTTTTTACTATTTTTACTTTTACTATTCTTCTCCAGCACTGCAATTCAAATGCATTGATTCTTCGGTCTTCCTTATTCACACATACCTGATTTTCTTTCCTTAAATTCTAACTTCTTTTTCTTTCATATTTTTACAAAATACAAGATTTAAGATTTTTAAGTGAAATAGCTCATATATGCTTCTTTGCCCATATTCAGTAGAAAAGAAGTAGATTTGAAAATGGATTTAGCTTAAAGTAAGTGAACTATGCAGTCAACTCAAGCAATGCTAAAAAAGAGAATACGTTCATCAGATTTAACCAATTCAAAACACTAGCCTTCTGAATGCATGTATTCTCTTAAATTTAAAAGCACTCTTATGGTTATTAAATGATTCTGATTTACTTAAAATATAGAATTAATGTAATGGTTTTATAAAATAAGATAAAAATAACAGCCAAATGTCAAAATATTTTTAATATTTCAACCAAATTATATTAATCTAGAAAGCTAGATGCTATCTTTCTTTGTGTTATGTTTATGGACTACCATTCAACATACATATTAACAATAAATTTGGCTAAATTAAACCCAGTGAGTGTTCTTTTTTTCTGAATTATTTTATGCTACTGTTCTACTTTCATTTCTCAAATCCAGAATATTCATTCCTATGCTGCTTTCAATAGCATCATCACTGAAGAACTCAGAATGCATCTAAACTTCCTTAGCACCTGGTTGCCAATTACAATGAAAACAGGTTATTATAGAACAGGGTGGATCAAAGGATTGAGTCACCCATCTTAACCTGCAAAGAATGATTCATTTAATAAGTAGGTTGCCTTTTACGTATAATATATAATTTGTTTGTTTAGCTTTTAGGTGTCTATGTGTATAGTTTCTAGAAATTGAGAAAGTATTGCACTGACAAGGTAAAGGTAACTCTTAATTCTGCAGATACAGAGTTGGATTTCATCCTCAGGAGGAAGATCAGGTTCTGCGCCTCTGACACTAAAATGAAGGGCTCCAAAAGCTGTCAGAACGTCAGAAGAGGCATATTCACAGTCCCCTTGCTCTTTGTTGTTTTCCCAATTCATGTTTACAAGTCACATTGAGCCATGCAGAGATGATGACCTCTCATCTCAAAATGGATTCTAAAGCCTTTATCACGGCCTACTAAGAACTGAAAAGAGTTTCATCTATTGACACATGGCTCCTTTCCTCATTCGTTTCTGCTCCTGAACTTCCTTGTGTTTGGTGGAAACTAACAAGCCTATGGCACTGTCAGAGTATGTGTATGTAATGGTCCTAGGAAAGGAAATTAGATAACTGAGATATGACCCTTTTCTAAACTGACGACAATCTCTGTGCAATCAGGAACCTCTCAGAAAGCCTCTCCTGACCACTCTGCAAAATAACTCGCCTTTCCGACGGTGTTCTAGCTCCTCGTCTATTTGCAGATTCCCTTATAGCATTTGTATCTCCCACAAACTCTCCCATATTTACTTTTTTATATCTATGATCACTGTGTCTTTGGGGTTAACTGTTGTTTGGTTCTTTGATTCTCACTTACCGTAAACCTAAAGGACATTGTAGTACTTGAAGTTTGCAGCCATTGCTTAAACCATTGTGTCACCAGAGGTCTTTCTTGACCCATTCGAAATTCCAGATAATTATTTTGACTCAAAATAACTGAGTGTTGACTAAAGGAATTCCAGTTTCCAGAGTGTGCTAGTGTGTGATTTAAAAAAAAGAAATCATTTCATTGGCTCTTTCAACTCTTATAACAATTGATACATCAATTGTATCAAGCACATTTGTACATATGTTGCCATCATTATTTCTAAAACAGCTTCTTTCTACTTGAGCCCATGGTATCAGCTTCTCTTTTCCCCCTCCCTCACACACTCTCCCACTCTTGTAAGTCCTTGATAATTTTTAAATTATTCTTATTTTCATATTACCCCATCCGCTGTCTCCTTTCAATCACATTTCCCACCTGGGAGTGAGGATGAGGTTATCCTTCTTTCATTAAGATCAGTTGCCCCTTTCACCCCCTACTCCTCCCACCTTCCCCATCTCCTCATGGTATTGCTATACTTATTATTTCTCCCGAGGGGTTTATCTCTCTGGATTCCAGTGTCAAGAGCTCTTATCTGTACCAGTGCACATGCTCCTGTCTAGTAGGGTTTGTAATGAATCACATTAGTGGAGGGCAGGAAGCATTAAGGAACTAAAGGAATGTTGTGTGTTTCATCAGTACTATAGAGTACACTGGCTGACTTGTCCCTTCAGTGAGGGGATGTCCAATTGTCTGCAGAGAGGTTTTGGGTCCCCACTCTACCACCCCCCTCATTCACATTGATGTAATTGTTTGTTTTGGGACATCTGGTGCCTGATACCTATTCCTGTTGACACCACATGTTCACACAGACCAGTGTGCCTCCATGTGGTCTTTCTTGCTTCTCAGATAGATGGCCATTTGGTTAACTTCAAACTTTTAAGACCCTAGTTACTATATCTTTAATGGTTGGGCACCGTAAACTTTCTTCACCACATTCGCTTATGCGCCCATTTTGTCTTCAGCAATCGTGTTTTGAAGGTGAGCATCACAGAATACCAGATTTTCAGAAAAAAGTGTTCTGGCCTTGAGGTATCACTGAAGTAGAGACCCAATACCTGTCTGCTAATTTAATACTTAACCTATAAATATATGTACATGGATCTATATCCCTACCATTATAAATTAATATATTTACACATATAAATGTATATATTTAAATCTCTATAAATGTATTTTGCCTCCTAGTTCTTCCCTCTATTTTCTTTTACTTTCCTCCTGCCTCACTATCATGTTCGACCTTCATTCCACTCTCTACTTCCTCACAGCTACACTGCACTTGATGGAACCCTACCTTACCATTGATTTTAGATCTTTTGTTGTTCTCTTGTCCCTGAGTTTGTTGGCTCCCCTTCCCTTTTCCCTCCCCTTCTCCCCTCTGCTGTTCCCCAGGAACCATTAGAACCTTCAGCCCTGTTATTTTTCTCTTATATAGACAGACGTGGGTTGTGGTGGTAGCCTATAGCTTGTTTCTGTCTACGAACAATCTGATTGGGTCTGATGCAGTACTCTAGTAAGAAGTCTATTTTCAGAATTCCTCAGGAACTTTGTGGGTTTTCTCCCCTTGCTGTTAAGCATCACAGAATACTGTGTTAAGTACTTCCTTCCTGTTAAGCCTTGGTGGTTCTGGTGGTGCTGGGGGTGGGTAGAAGTGGGGGTGGGGGGGGATGAAAATGTCCAACTTGGTGGGCTAGGATGCTGTTTCTCTTCTTCCCTCCTTCTCTCCTATTTAGTTTGCTTCTGCCACTGTGTGGTCTAGGCATACCTTCCCCTCTCCCCAGACGGTCGCATCAGTGCAATCTTCTGTAGTGCATTCTTCTGGGGAAGGTGTGACACTTTTTTAAGTATAAACTCTCCTACATGGTATCAGATATAAATAGGAACAAATAATTATCATCCCTAGACTCTCTTCTTCTTCTTCTTCTTCTTCTTCTTCTTCTTCTTCTTCTTCTTCTTCTAACACACATCAGTTCCATTTCACACATAGCTGCACACACACACATGCACACACACACCTCTATCTTGTGTTTAAAAGGTAATTGTTTCTGTGTAGTTGTTGATATTTGAATTTCACTTTCTTCTTTGATGCAATGGATTTTGAACTTAAAAATTCTAAGTGTACTGTTTTTGCAACTCATCATCATGACAGTACAGGTTGACCATTCACACTTGGACCCTTTTCATGTATGTTCTCAAGTACCTCAGCAAGTGTTCCAATATTAATAACTCAACACAGAACTCTTTCTGACATTCCTTCAAATTTTTTGTTCCAGTCCTTTGGAACACTGATGATAATTTTGACATTCCAGGTGTGCAAATAGACTTTATGTCCTACTTACTAAGACAAAATCTGAAATGGTTTATATGACAAGGAATTACATATTTCAAGAGAACACAAAAAGCAAATTTTGACATTGCTACCTTTTAGTAGTAGTAACCGAGTCGAGGGATGTGACATTTGACACTTTTTCTAATGTTTGGGGTCCTCCATTCTGCTCCAATTCATAGAGACCTTTTGAACAATCGCACACAACGCTGCTCAGGGCTGAGCCAACCTCAGAGCTGATGCTATGTTTGGCCCCACAGTCCAAGTCACTGAGTCAATCCATCTCCTTAAGGGCCTTCCCTTTTTCCAGGCCCTTCTAATTTTCCAAGCTCTGTGTCTTTTCCCAGGCACTGTGTTCTCCTGATTACACAAGGAGGAGAAATCCTGCCATCTTGGTTTCAAAGGAGACTTCTGGCTCCAAGGAAGATTTGTTTTTGTTTATTTTTGTTTATTTTTATTTGTTTGTTTTATTTGAAATGAACTTGTTTGTCACTAAAAACTCATATCCATTTCAAATTTGCTTTTATTCCTCTTTTAAAAGCTATTTGAACCCCTGTTTAGTTTGAGTGATAAAGAATTCCCCTCAAGACAGATTTGCCTGGTTGTTGTCAGTCATAGGAACTTTCCACATTCTTTTCCAGCAGCACAATTCAGATGCAGCAATTCTTCTCTGCTCTTCCTCATTCACTGTTCAACTGTCACATGTATATGAGTCACTTGAAAATGTAGCTTTGGTTTAAGTCTTCAAATCCTACTATCCTGTAAAATGGAGAGCAGTGTGCCTATTTAATAAAATACATGTAACAATTAAAATAAATTTAAAATATACATAAAGCACTGCTCAGAACAAGCTAGACACTTGAGAATTCTTGTTAGTTCTCTCGAGTGCTGGAGTTTAGGTTCTCAGAAACCTTGAGTAAAGCAGAACAAAAATCTGACTGTCTCATGTAGCCTCCCAGTCCTTGCTCGACATATTGTTGCTACTGTATCAATCTGTTTCGTTAAGGGCCTTCCTCTTCTTCACTGAACCGGTAGTTTACTAGGAACTTAGCTCCCAGCTGCCAGCACCACAGCGACGCACAAGCCACCACAGTCTGACACACTGATTGACAAGTGGTACCCAAAGACAGGGTCACCCACAGTCAACTCGTTTGACAGAATCATTCAAAATCAACTTGCTTCAGTAGAGCTTATAAAATACAAACAGACAACAAATAAGGAATAGGTCATGTACTTTCGAGGAAGCAGCCATTGCAAATCTCATGGAAAGCATGGAAATATTATCAGATACCAAAAGCATCATGAAAAGAAAAATCACTTTATTGGGCACGCATAACACTCCACACATCAATTGCATCAAGCATATTTGTATATATGTTACCATTATCATTTCCCAAACATTTTCTACTTGATCCCTTGGTATAAGCTTCTTTTTTTCCCTTTCCTTCCCCTGCCCTTTCATATTCATAAATCCTGGATCAATTATATATTGTTCTTATTATTTCATATCCTACATTGTCCATTGTCTCCCATCACCCACCTTTTTGTTACTCATCCCCTTCAGAGGGTGTGTGCAATACATCTAACCGTGCGATACATTCGTTCCTGCCTTCTCCCCCAACCCCATCCCCAACCATTCCCCTACCCTCTTGATATCACTCCTCCCACTACTGTACCTGAGGGTTTTTCTGCCCTGAATCCCATGTGTTGAGAGGTCTTATGTGTACCAATGTGTGTTCTCCTGTCTAGCCATTTTAGTAAGGCGAACTGGGTAATGGAAGAGGGAACAAGGAAGCATTCAAGAACTAGAAGAATGATGTGTGTTTTGTCGGGGCTGTAATATAGTTGTTTGTTTGGAATTTTTTGATACCTGATACCTGATCCGGTTTATACCTTATGATCACAGAGATTGGTGTGCTTCTTCCATGTGGGCTCTGTCAATTCCCTGCTGGGTGGATGCTTGTTTAACTTCAATCTTTAAGACTCCAGCCAGTATCTTTTTTGATAGCGAGGCACTATCTGCTCTTTTCACCATATTTTTTATACACCGATTTTATCTTCATGATAGTGTATCAAAGAGTGCCAGGTTATTAGAACAAACTGTTCTTGTTTTTAAAGGAGTCCTAAGTAGAGGTTCAAAGTCTGTCTGCCATCTTAATACTTAAAATATAAATATATGTACATTGGCCCCTATCCCTTTCACTAAAAATTAGCATATTTACATATATACATGTCTATAGTAATACCTCTAAAGATAGTTTTTGCTTCCTACTCCCTTACTCTATTTCCTTTCACCTTCCTCCTATTCCACTGTCAAGATCACCCTGCATTTCAATCTCAGTAATTTCTCTTCAATACATTTCACTTGATTAAATCCCACCAGCCATTATACACCCACCTCACCATCAGTTTTAGATCACTTGTTTCCGTATCCCTGAATTTGTTGGCTCCCCCTCCTATTCCTGCCTGCTCCTCTCCCATGTCACCCCAGAACTGCCAGCCGCATTGTTTTCTTTTGGGGATTGTTCATCCTGCCTATCTTTTATGGATAGACATTGGGCAAAAGTCAAACAAACAAAAGTAGAAAACAAAAAAAAAAATAAGAAAGAAAAAAAACTATAGTTCCAGGTCTGTCTGTTGGCCCTTAGGTACATGTTCAATCAAGTCTGATGAGGTGCTGAACCCTATCCCTGAAGTCAGAAGACTATTTTTAGAATTCCTCTGGTTACTTTGTTCCCTTGCTGTCCTGTTGCACAACCTTTGCATTTCACCCTGCTGTGCATGAGGCGGACCAGGCACACTTTCTGCACAGTGACTCCAGTGCCGTCCCCTATGGGTCAGTGAAGGAATGTCATGTCTCATGAAGGGGCCAGCCCAAAGGTCCTCTCTGTGCCTTCACTTCTCTGATCCTGGATGTAATCCCTTCAAATTAGTGGGCCATGATATGGGGCTGTCCAGACAACACACAGGCGGGAACTAAGATGGAGTGGGGGGGTGGGGAGAAAGAGAGAGAGATAACCTCATCATGAATGAGTCTTTCATCATTTCTGGTGTTAAGTTTTTCTTTGTATACTTTAGCTTCTCAAATTGTTTTTGATGCTATTTTTGAATAAGCATTAAGAAAGCTTATACACCCTTTATGTACACTTTTCCAGATTTTAGAATGCACAGTATTTCCTCATGCTATTTCAACTACCATCTCTTGGTCTTGTACAGGTTCCTCATGGATACAATTAAGTGTTCTGGAATTCCCACTTTTTGTATAATAATCCATAATTATTATGACCCACGTAGTCTAATGATTTTGCATCATCAATAAAGCTATTTTGGGTATTGTTTGCTTTAATCATGATCTATCTGGCATCTGTCTTCACCATATCAAAGAATCAAGCTTATCATATTGGCAGTTCCCTTTGTTATGCAATCATTTTTAAATTATTTTCAGAAAAAATATTAACTATTATTAGCTTGTGCTATTAATGATAATGTTCAATAATTTCTTCATTCTGTTGAATCACTTTTCATTTGATTGGGCAGGAATATGAACCTCTTATCTTTGGTTAGCTAGGTAGCTGTCACCAGGATTCTTTGCACAGAGAAGAACTTCTCCCTTCAGTCTCATTATTTCCACATCTTGATTATATGCTAATGCTTGATATGGTTGAACGCGAACTACTTTGGGATACATTGTCTCTGTATACCCCCAGTAGTAAGTTAACCAACTTGAGACTTGATTCTCATTCTATAAATGGAAGTTACTTTAATATTATAACTAAATAATATTTTGTTTGGCCTAAAGCCTTTAATTCATTGCTAATGCTAAATTGCTGCCCAAGTGGTGTTTGCTGATTGACACAGTACATCCAAAAATATTCCTTGAGGACTCTGCTGTAATCTTACTTGATCGATAGGATATGGGGAAAAAACATTTTAGAGTAGGGATAATATTGGCTCTAATAAGTTAATGGTTGCCATCGTTAGATTCCCTTAAGTCCTTTATAACTCATAGCAACTACATATACAACAACGGAGTACAACTCTGTTCAAGACTGCAACAACTTCACAGTCATTCATGTATTTGAACCCATTTGTAACAATGAGCCCTGCCTGTGTCAGTTCCTCTCAATGAGGGTCTTCCTCTTTTATGCTGACCATGAACTTTACCAACCCTGAAATTTAATGCAGAAAATAGCCCTCCTGCAATTATGCCTGTATTTGTAAGACAAAGACTTGCTATCTTCCCCTCCAGAGAACATTCTGGCTGTATTTATTTCACCACTCATTTGTCTGATATATGTAATATTCATTTGCATTGTCATAATTTACAAACATCAGTTCTTTGGCTTTCCATATTTACTATTCAATTTTTACATGTATGTGAGGTCTTTTATAATACTATGCCTTGGACCAGACACACTTTAGACTCAAAGTGACCTTTAGCATGAGCATTGCCCAGTGTGTTCACCATGGGGTTCCGTCACGACTGCTTTCATGACCAGTGCCAGTGGATGGGAGGAAGTTTTGCTACTTGGTAAAAGTTCACAGCAGCGTGATTTCAAAGCTTGAAAATGATAGTAAATGAGTATTTCAAGCAAAAAAACTGCACTTGAAGTAATAATAAGACAACTCTAGTTGTCTCAGAATGATAATTTGAACATTACATAAGGGCAAGTTTGAATTCTCACTTAGTTGAATTATTATAATAGTTGAGAGATCTGTCAGGAAAATGAGTAACTTTTAAACTGTGTGGGTTTATACCTTTTAATATTGCAAGCCAGTTAGCAGAGTTATTGGAAATTATAATAGAAAGGAAAATTGGTTGAGTTATTTTATTATGGTGTGCTCATATTCACACACATAAATCCTATTTCTGCATACAGCACTACCAGGTAAGTGATCACATGTATATAATGTGTTTGGCATACATAGGAAACTAATGTGAGGAAATTTCACAATTTGCAAAAGCTACATAATATGCATTATTTGCATCAAAAGGCAATGTACAAATGCATATTATCCTTCTGTCTTTAGAAAATATGTATTACTAACTCAGTTTACTTGCAATATTGTGAGATATATTTCCTTCCTTTCAGTCTGTATTAGTGGTAGACAGAGCATATAGAGGTAAGGCAATAATAGTAGATAAAAACTGATTATCAAAACAATTTGACTCTTGAATATTTTTTAAATAGTCTCCAATTCAATATTATTTATATACTGTCATTTGTAATAGTTTGAAATATTTGATCAATAGATTAGAACTAATATTTCCAATTATACTTCTTGCATAGGTGAGGGGTAACCCCCCAAACCTGGAATTGTGCTGGACAGAGCAGAGTTTTTAGAGTATGCATTTTTCCTGCTAGGTGAGCATCCAGCAACTCGCTCTCACTCATTGCATCCAACAGCATACTCTGGTCTGGGGAGGCTCTCTCTGATCACAGTAAATTTGTTTGTAAAACAGTTTCACTCAAACCTCTTTGGGGTTTTTTGATCAAATGTTTGTGTTTATTGTGATGGCCGATTTAAGAGAACAGCATGCGGCAATGAAATGGTGTTCCCTGCTTGGGAAAAATGCCACAGAAACTGGTGTGATGTTGAACACAGCCTAGAAGGCCAGTACTATGGGAAAAACTCAAGGGGATGAGAAGTTTTCTTATTTCAAAAAAGGTGAAATGTCAATTGATTAAAACCATGTTCTGGAACATCTGTCATCTTCCCAGATGAATGAAAATGTTGACTCATAGTGAAATGGGAGTATGTTCCACCTGGTCAGATTGTTTATCAAGCTTTCTATTTAGAGATTCTGAAAAAATTTGTGTAATGGTGTGCCACAAAGTGGCCTGACTTGTGGCAGATTGGACTGACTTTGCCACCACGACAATAAACCAGTTCATGCAGCCACCTCAGTGCACCAGTCTTGGACAAAAACACAGCATGTCTCTCTTGCCCCACATACTTTCCTCACCTGAGCACATCCCAAGCAAATTCTTTTCTTTTCTGTGCATGAAGAGAAATATGAAAGGATAGTGATTTGATATTGTAGAGAAGGTGAAGGAAAAAACAGGGAAGTACAGTCAGCCATCCAAACTGATGGTTTGGAAAAATATTTCCTAGAATGGAATTGCAGATTTGCCAAGTGAATTAAGAGTAATGGAGAGTACTTTGAAGGTGATAATAAGGTTGTTTTGTAAAAAGAAAATAAATATATATCTTTGGAAAAAATCCTGGTTTTTTTAGGTTCTCATCATACAATTTTAAGATTAAGTCCCAGCTCAAGCATTGTCTCGCTAAATATTTGGTGTTTCTGAACCTTGTTTGCTAGATTTACACATTGGAAGTAAACACAGTTCCCAGAACTCTGTTGTAATACATATTGCAATGATATCTATGTCTCTATATCTGTATCTATGAAAAGGACCCTTGGTGTTTCAGTCATGAGATCACTCAGCTGCTAAGTGAAAGATCAGTGGTTCGAACTGATTCACCAGTCATTCAACAAGAGAACGATGTGACAATTTTTTCTACAAAGATTGATGGTCTTGGAAACCTAATGATGCAGTTCTCTGTCATATTGTACCAGATGTGACAGCAGGATTCAGTAGCATGCAACATATATTAAAGTACATTTAGATCATATATCCTTCACATACATAAAGCACGAAATCACTGCATACTATGCTTTATTAAATATGCGTGCTGAATTAAAATACAGTAATTTTGTGTAATGTATTTAGAAGTTTTTTTCAATAGTGTCAATACCAGTTTTGTCTAAAAAAAAGATTTGCATTCTCTTTTTTCTCTCGCTTACCAGGCTTATGAAAAAATTGCTTATCTTCTCACTAATTTAGGTAAGTTCACTTTTCTTAATTCACTCCTTAGTAGAGTAATAACATATGCCCAGGAAGGGCATCATTATTAGTTACATTATCAGTGTTAACATGGATAATAATTATATCCTTATTTATACATAAAAGGGAATGAAGTGGCACAGGAGTTAGAACTGATCAAATGATGGAAGGGCAGTGCATGTAGGTACCACATCCCCAAACTTCTTTCTAGTGATCAGCAAATTGAGGCTTGCCTATTTGGATATACTCCAAATGGCGTAGTTTAACACACACACCTGCTAATAATTACTTTTATCAAAGTTGCATATATGTTAGGTGTGCATAATACTAAAAAGCCAAACACTGGGCTGAGCCCCGGTGGCATAGTGGTTGAATGCGGGACTGCGGCCCACTGGGCTGGCGGTTCATATCCAGCAGCAGCAAATTCAGGAGCAAGGCTGGGCCTCCTACTCCCACTAGGAGGCAGGGATGCCCACAAAAAAAACAAACACTGTGAGGGGATTCATAAAGAAAATGGATAAATAGCATTTATACAGAAAAACCCTTTCTCCATTTTCTTTCTCTGAGAGGAATGCTTTAGGTTTTCATTGATTTATTCTATTGCTCTCCTTTTTATGTCTAAGTGACATGCTTCTACTGCCTATTTGATATACTTGTTTTAGTTTTAAATAGCCATTGCATGATAAAACACAAAAGTTCATTTCTTAAATGTCTTTGTAATATATGGGCCCCTCACATCACCAATCAACATCCAATAAACACAAATTCAGTTTTTATTCTCCTGTGAATACAGTTATATCCGAGCTTTTAGTCAAGATGATAACTGTTGCTGTTATTAGGTGTCATTGAATCAGCACTGACCCATAAGGATCCTTTGCACAGCAGAAAGAAATACTGCCTAGTCCTGGGCACCCTTACAATTGTCACTATGTCAGAGCCCATGGCTACACAAATGGTGGCAATCCATCTCTTTGAGGGTCTTGCTCCCTTTCACTGGCCCTCTTCTTTACCAAGAATGGTGCCCTTCTCCAAGGGCTAATCTCTCTGAAGAACATGAATGCCTAAAGTGTATAAACAATCCTTGACTGTGGGGGTCACTCTGGCTGTACTTCTTCCTTGGCAGATCAATTTATCCTTTCAGCAGTCCACGGTCCTTTAAATATTCTTCTCCAGAACCACAATCACTTTTATATTTTCATGAAACAAACAGCTTCTTCTGCTTCATTTTATATATGGATCTTCTTAAGTTATCCCAACTTCCTCCCAAACCTCTAAATTCTCTCTACGCATGTTTAAACACATCCACTACCCGACCTCATTTTGTTCTACTTAGAGATATTCATCTGTGGTCTTCTACAATCTATATGAGTTATTCTATAAGGCATATAGTGTCCAGCTATATATTGATTTCTGTCACCAGGACCTGAGAAGTCCATTCACCTGTTTTCTGAGTTGAATAAGGTTTTGAATTCTTTCTTTTGATATAATGGTTTTTTTGCATTTTGAAAATGTGCATTCTCCAGCATCTTAGTAATCAAATGAAGTATATAGACAATTTTTGAGTCCTGTTCTGTCTGTAAATGCTTTTATGATACTCTCAATTTTGATTTTGGATTTTGAAGATACTGAAGCTCTAGCTTAAATACATTTTCTTTTTGTTGTACAAGAATATTTTCACTGTCATCCAGGAAGTAACTTTTAAAAACTCCTCTGCTGCGTGAATTCAAAGTTCTTTACTTGCATCCTCTTTGGGTTTTTGTTTGTTTTTCCCCTGGCATCATTTTGGATTTTTATCGTTAATACTCTGAGCTTTCATCATGATGTGCTATGGTGAGAATATTTTGCTATTTAATATCCTGGATAAAATTATTAGTGTATCCAGTCAGCTCTGTTTCCTTCCTATACTCTAGGAAACAGGCATGGAATTGGCAGTAGTGTAAGAGGTTTGTTGATACGTAACAATTATGAACGATCAAAGAAGGAAGAAACAAGATAGGGCTGTGAAAGACATAGACCTTTTCAGTAGATCTGCTAGTTTTAACCAACCAATTGGTCTATAGCAGTGGTTCTCAACCTGTGGGTTGTGACCCCTTTGGGAATCAAATGCCCCTTTCATAGTGGTTTCCCAATTCATAACACTTACAAGATTACAGTTATGAAGCAGCAACAAAAATAATTTTATTATTGGGGTCTGTATTAAAAGGTCATGACATTAAGAAGGTTGAGAACTACTGGTCTAGAGCAAAGGATTCCCATGACAGAAACCCAACATTGGGCATAACTGATCAGACTCTACTGTCTGATATGCTGAGTCATTGTTCAGAAGCTGCTGGCAAGAACACGCTTTGGATAGAAATATAGGCAACCTTTGCAACTTGAACAGGAGACAGTCAGCAAACTCTACTCCCTACAACTGAACAGAAACTTTTTCTGCAAGTTGGCCTTCATGATACACCTTCCTGGCTGCGCAATCTAGAAAGTCACATGCCTTGGGGAACAATTTTGTATAATGTTGTTCAATAATTTTATTTTTCTGAAATGCTTACTATTCGAATGATTCTTAATGGAATATATATTATTATTTAAATTCTTACTTTCTATGACTTATATTCATAGAAAGGAAGAACTGAAAAATATGCTCCACTACTTGTCTATCAATGTGTCATACTGTGGTGACTATGTGTTGCTATGAATCTAAAAGCTAGGTCACTGGTAATTCAAGTGCCAACAGTGTCACCCAAAGTGAACAGATTTCACCAGAGCTTCCAAACAAAGCATCTGCTGTTAATACAGAATCAGCTGCATGTTTTGGAGGAAGGTGCTACTGAAACAATTATACATCACATAAAAAGAAGATGTGAAACAAAGAATTTCTTTGATCATGTCAGATAGATCTTGGCTGAAAGAAGACAGTACCATATTCTTACTTGTGTTTTATTGACTGTGCATATGATTATAGTGATCATAAAAAGCTATGGTAACCTTAAGAAGAATGTAAATTCCAGAATTCTTCATTGTAGTTATGAGGAACATACACATAGATCAAGAGGTAATTGTACGAATAGATCAAGGTTATTTTCAGGAACAGTGTGTGTCACCACTGTAGCCTTTTGCATACTTATTCAATCTCTATGCAAAGAGAATAATCAGAGAACCTGGATTATATGAAATAGAATGAGCTTTCTGGATTGGCTGAAGGCTTATTAACAACCTAAGATAGGCAGACTGTGCAGCCTTGCTGCTGAAAGTGAACAGGCCCCGAAGCAGTGATGCTAAAGATCAAGAATAGCACCCTTCAGTATGAATTATAATTTAATATAAAGAAGTGTCAATTCTTCATAAGTGGACCATTAGGTAACATCCCATTAAACAGAGAAAACACTGGATTGTCAAGGATCGTATTTTGCTTGGTTCCACAATCAATAATCATGGAAGGAGCAGTTATAGAGTAAATAACAAATCTGTTGCAGAAGACTCTTTAGCATGTTGAAAATCAAGGAGGTGGTTTTAAATGTTAAGATAAGGGCTGAGCCCTGGTGACGTTGTGGTTGTTTGCGGGACTGCAGCCCACAGGGTTGACGGTTCAAATCCAGCAGCAGCCCTCCAGGAGCAAGTCTGGGTTTCCTACTCTCCCCAGGGCAGCGATGTCACACACACAAAAATAAATACATAAATAAATAAATAGATAGATAAAAATGTTAAGATAAGCATAGTCCATGCTATGGTGTTTTCAGTCTCCTCACATGCATGTGAAAGATGAACATTGAATAAGAGCTACCAAAGAAGAATTGATACTTTCAAATTGTGGAACTGGTGACGATTGAAAGCACCATGGACTGCCAAATATGTCCAGGAATAAGCATGGCCAACATGATCCTTAGAGGCAAAGATGGCAAGGCTTCATGTTACATACTTTGGACATGTTGTCAGGAGAAAGCGGGCCCAAGAGAAGGACATTAAGCTTGGTGGGCTAAAAGAGCAGCAAAAAAGAGGAAGGTCCTCACTGAGATGTATTATCACTAACTGCAACACTGCGCTTAAGTATCTGAGCACTGGGGAGAATGGCACAAGAATAGGGTTTGGTTTCGATTGTGCGTTGGGTCGCTATAGGGAAGACTTCACTCTGGGCCTTCACAATAACAGCATGATTTGTGTGGAGCAATGAATTCAATCTTTCTTTCTTTCTTTCTTTCTTTCTTTCTTTCTTTCTTTCTTTCTTTCTTTCTTTCTTTCCTGTCTACTTTCTTAAAGATATCCTGAACTTTACATTGTATATCTTAAGTCCTCTGATGAATATTTTAAATCCCTTCATACTTCAAACTTCCAAGATTTCTCAGAAGGTTCCCTTCCAAGGTATCGTGTTCTTGTTTCAGAAATGCAGCGTGTTAAGAAGGAAAAATACTACACTTTTAAAATTTTAAGCTGCAGAATAGGAACATGGATTAAAATTTTGCTCTGCCACTATTATAAATGGTTATAAAATAATTATAATCGTTTTTATGATCTCACATCGTTTTTTCCTTTTCAATGGGGATAAAATAATATATACTTAATGTTGCTTTAAAGATGAAATCATTTGATGTAGATAAACATTTTATAAATATAATGGGAATGAAATTGATATTGAATATGTCAAGTAATAATTTCAACTTTCTCCTTAAGGATATAGGGCATTGTGGGAGTTTTTTGTTGTTTTTCTCTTACATTATCTTAAGCACATAATTTCTATCTGTATGTTTCTTTTGTTTCTAGGTTTTTATCTCCTTTTAATGTAATTTTCAAATGCATGAAAATCTTTGGCTTCTACTTACTTTTTAAAGTAAGACATTAAAAAGCATGGAAATTATATATAGAGAGAAATCATGAGGTCTCTTCATCAGACAGAAACCAATGTAGGGTCAAAAAATCTCCAACTCTTTCATAGAATGTTCTAAATGTTAGTTTAATTTGATATTTTTCTCTTACACTGTCAGTTTTCTTTTAATATATATTTGCCTTCATCTACTTGAGTTCTACCATTTGATGGTGAGGGCATATCTTGGGTTCCGTTTGTGGGCCAGATTTTTGCCCTATACCTTTTAAGGGATATTTTTGTTTGTTTGTTTAGAACTCACCAGATCTTGGCACTATTCTAAATACTTTTTATTCAAGGTATCTTTTTCAAGTTTCACCACATCTTTGTAATCATAGGATTCATGTTTTATATATAAGAAAAACAATATTATGAAGTTTCATTTAAACTTAGATGTGACTGATTCCACTCAACCTCAAAACATATGGCTATATACTTATAACTACACACTCACAGATTGTGCATTATGTAAATGAAAGATAGTGAGTGCCTTGCCACACTCTGGAGCTATGTGATTGTATCCATTAGTGCACCAGTGTGATGAAACGTACAGAGAGTAGACTTTCAGATTGCATGTACCAAAACCAAAATCAAACTCGTCAGCAAGACAATTTCAACCCATAGCTGCCCCACAGGACAAAATGGAACTGTCTATGGGGTTTCTAAATCCGTAATCAGTATTACAGTAAATTGCGACATCTTTTTCCAACAGAGTGACTGGTTGATTTGAACTTCTGACCCTTAGGTTAGCAGCCAAGCAATTCAGCGCTGGGCTCTCAGGAACCCTCAGCTTAGCAGTTTCCCATTTCCTCCACTGTCCCTCCCCTTTCCTCTCCTCACTTTCCTCCCCTCCCTTCTACTCTCTGCTTCTCTGCTTTTAAGTCTCCATTGCCTCATTAGTAAAGCTATGTCACCAGTACTTTTGATTTACTAAAGTAAGCAAACTTTTGTTTTCCAATATAGTTTGTCATTCACACATAGAGGACATTTGGGCCCGTTTGGAATTTTCCAGGAGAAAAGAAAAATTCTGAACTTTGAGATAATGGTGCTGTTTTCAAAGGAAATACATTGCTGGTCAAAATAGCTCATTTTTTTCATCCCTTATTGGAGCCAATTTTTTATAATAAGCCTGTTATTCTGCAAGGGCCCAATGGCACAACAATTTGTTCCTTAAATTTAATAGTGTGTCTAGTGGACAGTTAATACAGGTTTTGAGATAGTTTTGACCATTGTTTGACTGAATCAAGATTATTCCATCAGTTGGCTTATTTATCCCTGGGAGACCAGATTTATCTTAAATATAGAGAGTTCATTATTGGAATCAATCAGTTGTGTTCATGATTAAGCCTCCATGTCTACAAGATGAAATTTTGAAAACACCTTTAGATCACTATTCTATTTTCACAAGATAAAAACGTGAAAGTGAAACATTCTAGTTTTTGTTTATTTTGTGTTTTTAAAAACAAAATCAACCGAGCAAAAATAAATCAAGATACATAAAGCTAACAACAACAATAACAACAAAAACAAAAATTCACTACCATCTCTTACTGCTGGCTGATTCACAGCGACTGCCACTGGAGTTCAGAGACTCTATCTGTTTAAGGGAGTAAAAAACCAAGTCTCTCTCCCCTGGAGAGGCTGGCTGATAGTTTAGAACTGCAGACCTTGCAAATCGCAGGCCAACTTCTAACTATGGCACCATCAATGCCCCTTAAAGGCAAAACAAAAAACACACCTCATAATAAAATAGCAAATGATTTTTCTTAAAAGTAAACTGTAACCTCTCATAGGAAGCACCAATTCAGGTAATCCAATTCGAATGGACTACATGACAGATACATGTATCTATGCGTTTCTACATATATGGATACATGCCAAACTCAATTCTTGTGGAAAGTTTCTAACTCTACGAGACAATGACCCAAGGGAACATGGTAGTGCTGGACTACGTAGTGTCAGAGATTGTGAATCTTTATGGAAGCTGAAAGCCTCTGCTCTGCCTCTCTCCAACCCCACTCCAACAGAGAGTGTGCGATAGTTTCAATTAGAAGCCCTACACTCAACCCATGGTGCCATCAAGGCTCGTGTGTATGTCTATGTGTGCACATAACACACATCAGAACCCTCGTGGCACAATTGTTAAACACTTGAATGATAGCTTAAACAACAAGAGTTCAAAATCACCTTCATTTCTGTGGAGGGAAGATCTGATCATTTATGTCCACGATGATAGCAGCCCTATGAGGCAGGCCTATAGGGTCCCATATGGGTGCTGTGAGTCACAATCAACTCTGTGGCATACAACAAGAACAAATATAATAATAAGATATTTTGTTACATCAAATAGAAATAAAGCAAAGTGGCTGCAAAAATAGGGGCTGAAGCACAGCCACAATTGTGAAGATGAATAGGAAGTATTCCATTTTATTATCTGTAGAGTTGCCATGTATTAGATCTGGCAGGTTATAACCCAAAGCAACACCTGGTGACTAGACAGAAAAACCAAGTTAAATGAAATCTTTGGTACATCTGGTATTTACCACAAATACTTCTTCTGCTTCTTACTATTATGAGTCCCCAAATCCCTTTTCTTTGATTCATTTCTATCAGAGGTATAAACTAGAATATGAGGAATCAGAACTGGAGGAGAACTCTGAGCCAATCTAGTTCAATCTCCTCATTACGCAGCTGAAGAACCAACATCTCACAAGTTTAAGCAACCATGCCACAGACCATTTCTATTGATTAAACACTTGTCATGTCTCAGGCAGAAAAATTACAACATTAAAGTAGTTTTACTAATGGGAAAATGGAAATTCAGAAATAGAGGAAAAGAGAGCAAGAAGAAGGATGAGGACAGGTGATGGAAAGAAAAAACTTACTCTAAATTTTAATTGGTACGTCCAACACTAGCGTGCCCTGATAGAGCAGAGCTGAAGTGCATGACTGCTAACTGAAAGGCCAGCAGTTCAAATCCACCAGATATCCATTCCATTCTAATGCAGATTACAGACTTCAAAATTCGATGGGGCAGTTATATTCTGTCCTAAAGTGTTACTTACTTTGGGTTATACCTAAATTTTGACATCATTGCAGTAAACATGATAGTCTTCAGCTATCTCTGTATGAGCAGATTACTCCAAACTTCTTGATGTTAGCTGACATTAATATAGCCCTATGCATAGTGACCAGATGCACAAGAGAAACCCCAAACTTTGTGGTAGCTTAAGACATAATTCATTATTTTTCCTGATACAACAATTGGTAATAGACTCCAGTAGGTGCTTTCATGCTTTGTGCAATATCTGCTGGAGCTTGAAATTTTTCACTCACATACCTGATACCTCATGTTTGCTCACTGGAACTGCGAGTGTTGGTACTTTCTCAGACAATGCCCCTCACCAGAGGCTATCTGAAGTTTGCACCGTATAGTATTGTAGGGGGTTTAGGGTGCTGCTTTCTAAGGGTCAATCACTCTATGAACAAATGTTTATCAAACCTCGCTTGTATCTCACTTGCTATTGCCCTGATGGCCAAAATCAGTCAAAGGGAGAGCATGTCCACTCCTACTGGAAGATTCAGCTCCATGGTGTATGCGTGTAAGAGTTAGGAATGTATGAATATTTCATACCAATGGAAATGCCTTTTTACTGGGAACATTGCTGTGTTCCTTGTCAGAATGCATGAAGGAACTGAAGAGCTCTCATTATACTCATATATCCACCTTGGTTTATAACCTTGATTCTACTGAGAATGATTTTATCCCATAAAGTTATAGAGACTTTTCTGTAGTCCAAATGCTACTGCCTGGTGAATCCATTCTTCATTCTTAGCAGTTTGAGATTTTTTTGTTGTATCTATTGATTGCTAGGAGGTTGTGTGAGCGCATGTGTGTGTGTGCATGCATTTTCTTACAAGACAAAATATTTTAAAGGCTAAATAGCACACAGGATATACATGTTCATCATCATGCAATAAATTGTAGAACCAAAACCAAATAACACGGAATTTTTGCTCATTTTATTTCCAAATAAGTTTGCATTAAAAAAGTAAAACTTAAAGATTATTAGAAAGAAAGAGCAAAGTTAGCACAGCATATTAAAACTGGTGTAGAAGTCACAACTCCCCTGACAATCCTTCTTCTCCGGTCCCTACCTCTTTTGACTTTCCAGCTTACCCAAATCCCTTTATTCCTTATCACATGATTGGCTTTGTGCATCGGAGGGTCTTCAAACTTTTAAAACAGAAGGCCAATTCACTGTCCCTCAGACCATTGGAGGGCCGGACTATTTAAAAAAAACTATAAACAAATTTACTGTTGGCCTGGGAAGAGTCAGCTACTAAGCAGACAGCAACAGCAGCAAAAATACCTGGCGGGCAGGATAAATGCCCTCGGTGGGCCGCATGTGGCCCATGTGCTGGAGTTTGAGGACCCGTGGATGGCTACTTGTGTGTTCCTTACATGAGATCTCTCTATTTTATATTTTTTTGAATTTTTCAATCACTTAAAATATGTTAAATTTCACTGTGTATGTTCTATTCTTTATTTGGATTCTACAGGAGCAGAATGTTCTAGTACATACTGTGATTCAACCCCTCTCATGTATTTATTTAGGACAGGTTCATAAAATGCACACTGACAATGTTCTTAGAGAGTATTTTATTTAAGTCACTCACTCCCTAAGTGACAAAGTAGTCACCAAATAAAACTGACAAGATTTAAGATTACCTGAAAATTAGGCATATATCTGTACAAAGAACTGTTCTTCTCCTCACTAATCTAACCCTCTTTCCTCTCACTTTGCAAGTTTATTAAAATGAATTGATTGGGGCTGAGCCCTGGTGGCGTAGTGGTTGTGCGTGAGACTGCGGCCCACTGGGATGGAGGTTCAATTCCGGCTCCCAGGAGCAAAGGCTGGGCCTCCTACTCCCACCACCAGGGCAGTGATGCCTAAAAAAAATGAATTGATTAATAAGTATAGTTTAAAGGATGGTTTTTGACAACTTGGGTTCAAATTATTGAACTTGTTGATTCTTTGATGATGCAAATAATTTGTATTCAAGACTACTAACCTAGAGTGGGCAAGTCAAACCGACTGCAGTGGTGCAGGACACAGGTCTGGTGATCTGTTTCTGTGTAAGTTCCAACAAGGAAGGCTCCATGGAGCACTTCTCTGTAGTGTATGGGGCCACCATACCTTGGAATTGACTCAGTGCCATTTGGAATTCGCATTGCTTACAGTCTGTTGGGGTGAAGGATTGATAGAATAGTTATGGTTATATTGAAATGACAACAAAGAGAATCATTAAAATCTTTAAATATTAATCACAATCATAACATTTTTGTAGACTAGAACCCTATATGAACTAATCGAATCCTTTTATTAACTCTGTGAACATTGTTGACAATTTTGGATGTAAACACATGCATTGATCACAGTGCCTGTCAAAGTAGTAAAATGCTGCCCAGTTTGAATACAAGTTTTCCAAATCAATGTCCAGTATCTTTGTCTTTTATCCTCTCCATATAAACATGCCCTTTGCTCTTTCAGAATATCCTCGAACAGAATCCGAATGGGAAAATAGCTTTGCTCTGAAAATGTTCCTCTTCCAGTTTGTCAATTTAAACAGTTCCATCTTCTATATTGCTTTCTTTTTGGGGAGGTAAGTCTTGTTCACACATCTCATCTCTGCAGTGTCAAATAGGCTGACTGCTAATACTTGGCCAGTTAGCTAATCATAGTGGCAAATTCAGTCTCTGTGCATGTTCTCACTCAAAAGACTTCTTAGTACATTTCTTCCAGCAGCAAAGAACTTGAAATTTGACTTAAAAAATAAAGCCTATCTCATAATTGTGCTGTGTTAAAGTGTTCAGCTGCTACTAAGAAAGACAGCTATTAGAACCTACCAGTTGGGCTGAGCCCTGGTGGCGTAGAGGTTGAGTGTGAGACTGCGGCTCAGGGGCTTGTCGGTTCAAATCCAGCAGCAGCTCTCCAGGAACAAGGTTGCTACTCCCACTCCCACCAGAGGGCAGTGCTGCCCACCCCCCAAAAGAAATAAAATAGAACAAAAAAAGAAACCACCAGTCAAGCCACTCTGTAGGAGAAAGCTGTATCAGTCTACTTCCGTAAAGATCAACATTCCCCTGAGCTATGGGGCTGCGATGAATCAGAATAGACTCCATATTCTCAAATTTGTTTTGTTTTTTACTTTGTTCATACTTAAGAGCTCTAGTAGGATAGGGAATTCCACATTGAGCTGCTAACTGCAAGGTGAATGATTGGAACCCAACTCCTCTTCCAAAAAAAGAAAGGCAAAACTTTCTGCTACTCTAAAGAGATTTAGAATCTCAAAACCCCATATGTCTAGTTGTACTTTGCCCTCCAGGGGCACTAGGAATCAGCATGAGCTCTGGCTATGAGTTTTGTTTTGTTTTAAAGTAATCATCAGTGATAGCTTAGCCAATGAAGAAAGTGATTTTTGTGTGTAGACAACTATGCCATCAGTTTAACCTTGGTCCCCAATTTTGCTGAAAATGTAAAAAAGAAGAAGAAGAAAAGTAATGCCATCCCCCCCACCAAAAAAATGCTTAAGAACCTAGTCAGGACCATGGAAACATAATGAAGCAAGGGAATTTGGACCAAACAATTCAACCTATTCTGCTATTCATTTATTAGGTTAACTCGACATTAAAATTGTGCATGCAGAAGTAGAAAGTGCCACTCAGTTGCTTCGTTTCATCCCTTTGCTAATATGTGTACTCCTTTTTCTTTGATGTCGGGTAAATATGACCAAGTCAACCATTTGAGAACAAGATGCACTGGTGAAAATGTATGCCGACCCACACATGCACTTGCTGGGAAATGTTATTACACAATGTTCTTCAGTTATTCCCACATCAGTGCTAATGATCAATTACAAATGCCTCTGTTTTTTACAGATTTGTAGGACACCCTGGAAATTATAATAAAATTTTTAACCGGTGGAGGCTGGAGGAAGTAAGTAACTCTATCAGAGTGGGTGTGGGGTTGGGGCTAACTATGGTCTGAATGTGGGGAGGAAGGGACAACTGCAAAAGTTAAAATCACGAGAATCTGAATTCAGCTTTCTTTCATTTTCTATGACATCCATTTCTTCCAGCAATTTAGCTCCAAGGATTCGCCTCTTTTGTGAAACTTTATTGCATTGGTTTTCCAGCTTTTAAGTGTTTTTAGGCTTTGCTTTAAGCCATGAAAATTATATTTCAAAATAAACCATATTGAAAACTTCAATATATAACATTAAAAATATCTGCCTAAGACGCAAATTTCTTTATTGACTTATATAAATATTATTTTATGATAAAAAGAAAACAAGATCATTTTAGGGCACATAAGCATATTGCATATTTTCCTTGAGACATGTTTTAACACAAAACACAGCATAAAATATGGTCTGGATTCAATGGAAAGGAGGGTGTGGGAGGCCTGGTCGGGATTAAGCAATGACAACGAATCTATGAGGAAACACTGAAACACCAATGAAGGTGGAACAAGATGGTGGGACAGGAGGGAGACGGAAGGAAATAGAGGAAAGAGCTAGAAGGCAAAGGGCACTTGCAGAGGTCTAACAAATACAACTATCTGTTATAAGGTGGGAATAACTTTAAGAACATATCTATAGGCCAAATATTAGGGCAGCAGGTGGACCTTGGGCCCTCACCCTGGTGCTCCCTCAATGCAAGAACACTTTGTTCTATGAATCTGGAATGCCTTGAGGCTCACTGGCCCAACATGATCACTGAAGTAAAATGGGTGCATAAGCAAATGTGGTGAAGAAAGACGAGGTGCTCAGGCATCAAAGGATATATCGCCTGGAGTCTTAAAAGCCTAAAGATAAACAATAGACCATCCACTTGAGAAGAGACCACACCCACACAGAAGAAGCACAACAGCCAACGTGGTCACACGGTGGTGAAAGGTCTAGGCAACAGACATCAAATGGCGGGGGGGGGACACATATCAATGTGTGCACCCACCCCCAAGGTGCCCACTAAGGACATGTGGGAGCATGAGCAAGAGTGGTGAAGAAAGATGATGGTGCCCAGCTATCAAAAGATATAGCATCTGGGCTCTTAACGGCTTGAGCATAAACAAGCAACCATCTAGCTCAGGAGCAACAAAACCCACCATAAAAGAAGCTCACTTGCCTGTGCGATTATGAGGTGCTGAAACAATCAGGCAGCAGATATCAAAGAACAAAAATCAAAATCAATGGTCCAAGTAACTCCCGATAGCACTGAAGACAAATGGATACAGAGGCAAACAAAAAGATGGTGCTCAGCTACCAAATGACTGAATATCTAGAGTCTCAAAGACTTGAAGATAACTGAGTTGCCATTCTGCATGGAGACAGCAAAGTTCACAGGGAAGAAGCACACCATCAAGTGTGATCAAGAGGGCCCAAAGGGAGCAGATATCGAGCATCAAAGAACAGGAATCTCTTCATTATGAGTGAGGGGAGGGGTAGGGTGGAGCCCTAAGGCCCACTGGTGGGTAATTGGCGACCCCTTTACAGGGGAGCTACAGGAAGGAGACAGACTAGTCAGAGTGCAGCCAGGCAGTGATGATGCATACAAGTTTCCTCTAGTTCCTGAGGTCTCCCTACCCACCAACCATCATGATCCCACCTCTACCTTGCATATCTGGATGGACTGGAGAAGGTACACTAGTGGGGAGGGGGGCTGGAGATATGGGGAAATCAGGATGGATGAGCCCCCTTGGGCCAGTGGTTAGAATGGAACTACTGGATGGGTGGAGAGAAGATGGGGTAGAGACGGAACCAGCTGCAAGGATCTACATGTGACCTATCTGCAGGACGGGCATGGGGGAGTGGGCTGAGGGAGGTGTCGGGCAGGGTAACATATGACAGAATAATAATAATTTATAAAGTATTGAGGGTTGATGGGAGAGAGAGAGCAGGGGAACAGGGGACGGGTTGGAAGAACCGACACCAGGGGTTGGGGGAAAGGGCGGATGTTTGGAGAATGATGATGGCAGCAGACGTGTGAGGGTTCTTGTCACAGTATGTTTATTTATGTATTGGAAAAATTATGTACGAGCCCCCAATAAAATGATTTTTATTTTAAAAAATGCCATTGCCTCTGGGATGGCCATGATCTCAGCAGCCAATTCCATGCAGAGAAAAAGAATATTTCCAACCAGAGCTTATATATATTTAGGGGGTGTGCAAGTCCCCTTAATTATAGGTAAACTAGCTAACCACATGAGAAGCAGGAAAGGGTTGTACTGCAGGCATATGCATGATAGGAAGGTGACGAGCTAGGGATGCACATGCAATAGAAAGGGGAGGTAATGGGGGCAGATATGCAAGACAAGATGGGCAAGACCCTAGATCCAAGATGGCAACCTAACCTTGGTCCTTCTTGAGTTGGCTTGACTTTGTCTTGGGGCTCTCTCTCCAGGGGGACAAGCCACTATCCTCATTCGCAGGAAATGAATCCTCTTAGGGTGGGGCAGACTATAGAGGCTATAGAGTTCTAGATGGTCCTAACCCTCTAAACAGTTGACTTCCAAGTGTATAGTCATTTGCAAGCAATGTCTTAGGTGTGGGGGGACAACCCGAAATAGTATGGGGGGACAACCAGAGGAAAACCCTTTCTGTAACCCACATTTGAGAATATTTTTCTTAAGTTAATTGACCATTTTGGTTATTTTTTCTTTGTTCTATCAATTTGGAGCCTGATGAGCACAATGGCTAAAGACCTTGGATGCTATGTAAAAATTCAAACCCACTGGCCACGCCTCCTGGGAATCCTTGGAACAAATATAAGGGACTCTGCAACAGCAGATACCAACACTTTTTCTGGCTTCTGAATTATATAGTACACAAGGTTTTAATTGCTTGGAGAGAGTTGAGTAATTTTGCTTCTAAAAATCAGGAGGCTATACACTAGATAAGTTTGGAAACATCTGATTTAACTTCTGGGAATATTTGTTTCCTTATCTGTACACAAGGAGTATAATTTTCATAACACAACTAGTAACAACACCGAACTGTGATAAGCACTTTATAAGTTTTAGCTGATATGCATCAAGGCTAGGTTTCCAAAGCGAGGCATCTGGGGATTATTTTTATCTACCAAATTCATAGTAAGGCCTTTCATAATGAGCCTTTAGGAAATCACTAAATTCAACTGGCGGTTCTTTCACTGTCCTGAATTATTCTTTCTGTTACAAGGCTATTTACCCAATTTGGAAATCAAAGCTTTCTTTATTTCAGGACTATTGAGCTAGAGTTAACAAGTATAGGGAGGAAACATCAGTTATACTCGGGAAGATATAATGATTGATACCATTATAGAGGTACTATCACCAGTAATGTTTCGTAACTGTTTATTGTAAACTTATGGAGTGTTTTGGTTCATCTTGAACGTACCAAGGAATGAATTATAATACCAGTCAGTAATCACTTAATTTAATCCCTTAATTTAATTTAATTTAAATTAAGCATTTAATCACCATCATATAATATGGGATATAGATATATCCCATACTATATATAGATAGTAGCCCTTTTTTCAACAAAATCTTGTTTAGAAATGGCTTTAAATGTTTTATGAAAAAAGGAATTCAACTATAATACAATGAAAAGCATGGCCTTGTGATAGACTGTGGAATGCCTAGTGTTGGGTGCTGTTGAGTGGATTATATTGGAGTCCATTGTTATGTCCACTGTGTTTTCTTTCTGGTCTTCATTAAGCGTTGTTCCATTTTCCCATGCATACTAGGTCGCAGGAACTCCATATATCCTTCTTTACCTTCTTTTGGCTTCCTATATTGGTCAATATTTTGTCTATAGACCTCAATATGCAACTTTAGGTTTGGATTATTTTCTTTAGTTCTATAAGCTTCAAAATTCCAAAAGTTTACTTCTGTTTGATTTTCTGACTCAAAGTTTTCTACATTGTCTTATAATGCATCATTTACTTCAGCTGCTTTCAGACAGTTTCTATACAGCTCCTTTACTTCATAAGTCCTTCCATTTGCTTTAGTTTCTCTGTGTTCAAGGATAAATTCTAAATTCTCTTCTGACATCCATTTTGGTCTTTCATTCCTGTCTTTTTTAAAGGTATTTTCCTTTCTTGGTGTATGGTGTCTCTGGTATCCTCCCATAACTCACTTGTTGCTCAGTTGTTATTCTTTAATCAGTTAAATTTATCTGAGCATAGTCTTTAAATTCAGAAGGGATATGTTCAAGGTCATATTTCTGGATAGCATAGGCTTTTAAAAATTTTTCTCTAGCTTCAACTTGAAGTTGAAAAATAGATGGTCCATTTCCATAATGAGCTTCTAGCCATGTTCTGGCTGATGATACTGAGTTTCTTATAAAATTCTATAATATAATCTCTGGTGTCATTTTTATGAGTAAGACCTTATTTTCCACTCACAATTCTTTGCTTTTCTCTTACAATGTTCACATCCCATTTGCCAGTAATTATCAGCATATTTCCATTCAGGCTGCCTAAGATTGTAAAATTCTTCAACTTCTGCATCTTTGACTTGAGCGGTTGGTTCTAGAATTTGAACAATTGTGAACTGATCATCCTGGTCAGTAAATGGATGTTATCCTCTCACTGACCGCTTTGTACTTTAGCATGGATAAGAATAGTACTCTGAATTTATTCACTCCACTAGCATGTATTGAAGTCTACCATCATTAACTCCTGCTGAATGTTCTGAGGGATACAAAGGAAGATGGACTTAATGTTAGCAGTATTGAGAACAAGATATAGGTCTGAAGTGCCATGACTGGTTCGTGTTTGTAATCTAACAAAAAATATCCCAATTCTACCCTACACATATTTATGATTTTAATAACTGAAACTCCCTTTCTTTAAAAAAAAAAAGTTACTTGGAGTAGCACTCTCAATAATATTGTTGGCAGGCAAATTACAGAAGGGCTTCCAAAAGGTTCTTGGGAAACATCCATTATCATTTAATTCCATTCTCCATGAACTTTTGATGTCCAGCATATGCAATTATCTATATAAACTGCTTTATGGAGTAGTTCGATACTTTAGCCTCCTAACAGCACTGTAAGTAATTCAAAATCATCCTTGAGAGAAAAAAGAAACTTTCATACCCATAAACAGTGACAGTCTCAGATACACTCAAGAGCAGTTCTACTCTTTCTGTAGGGGTCATTGTCAGTTTGAATCTACTGGGTGGCAAAATCATAAAGAAAAATTGAAGTAATTTTATTTATAACATTTATTAATGGGCTATTACTTTTGAATCCCATACTATATTTTATAATACCTCACATAAGTATTTTATATGAACTTAATTTAAAATAGTTTTTAGGAACACATCAATGCACTTATACGATCCAATAATTTTTAAAAGTTTGTCCCTACTTATATAATGATACTCTTGGAGTGAACCTAGTTCTCTTCTATAGCTAGCCCTTAATTGACAGCATATTTTGGTGAATTGCACTTAACAAATATCTGGAGTGTTTTGTTATTATTGTTGTTTTCATATATAGAGGGTTACAGTATATAATTTGATCATGGTATCATTATCAGATTATCCTGTATATATCTGCAAGTTTATCTTTATAAGGATACCGATAAAATAAAATAATACTGAAAACAAAACAACAAAAAAGAGGAACGCTACTTTACAACAGAACCAATGGGACTACTTGAAGCCTAAAATTGTTTTGTTAAAAAGGATACAAACTTAGAATGAATAAAAGCTCACTGGGCGAGGGGCTCAAGAGACCCAAGTAACATTCCTATGGCATTTATTGGGAGAGTTTTAGATGGAGAAATTATTTATATGTACTACCCATAATTCATTTGGTCTTCACCATTCTACTATTGCCTCTATTGAATAGATAATAAACCAAGGCATAAAGAGTTTTATAATCTGTCTATGGTTATAGAAATATCATTAATACAAACCTGGGTATTTTAGTTTCTGGTACTGCTTTTCTACAATAGACACTGTGCAGGCATAGTGAAAACAAAATAAAAGATTTTGGTAAGAGATTAAAAACACAAGATGATTTGAGGGAATTCTGTGTATGTCAGAGTAGAATTGCACTCCATCGCACTGGCTTTTGTGGCATAGATAACCTGAAATTTCTGCAGAGCTGAGCTGGATGTATTCAAATCACCAAACTTTCAAAGACCAGCCAAGAATTTAACCACTTGAAGCTATATTTGACTAATTGTATCTGTGTCACATCTATAACTTGGTTTAGGGAAAACATACCAATGCAGATTCGGTTAAAAAACATGATTGTTGAAGTCTTATTGTCCAGCCTGGCCCAAAGTTTAATCATTTGCAAATAAATTTGCTGATATTCTTAACAAGAGATTGTCAAAGGAGAAAAACTTGTGAAATTGTCCAGGTTTGACTTGTCCTAGCTTATAAGCTTTTCAGTGATGCTATGAGAATGATAGTCTGAGTTGAGTTCCCTGCCTCTCGTCCGAAGATAGATAGAAAAATGATAGATAGATGATAGATAGATAGATAGATAGATAGATAGATAGATAGATAGATAGATAGATAGAGATATTTACCATATTGATTGTTGGGTTTGGGCCATATGAATTTAATTCACAAGCAATATGATGTAAGATGGGACACATGCTCACTTTCTTTTCCTTATAAATCACAAAGTTATAAGGGCTGGATTACAGCAAAATTGTAGGTGGCCTATTTTCTCATTTTGGCCTTCCCTTTATAAAGGGGTCTGGTGATGTAGTGGTTACACATTGGGTTGCAATCTGAATGGCTGGCAGTTTGCAGCAACCAGAAGCTCTGCATGAGAAAGACGGGGCTTTGCACTCCCATAGAGAGTGCCTCTCAGCACACTATATGGCCTCACTAGGAGTCAGCCTTGACTAGATGGTGGTGAGTTTGCTTGGGGGTTTCTTATGGGGAGGAGTCTAATTGCATGGCTCTATGCTTGACTGCTTTTTCTTTTACAATTCAGTAAGGAAAATGTACTAAATGTAGCCGCACAGGGGACCGAACTCCTATGGTAAATATGATTCATACTTAGTAATATGTAATATAGCAAGCGTGAAGAAGTGAGAAAACCAAGACTGATTTCACAGCAAACCCAACATTACTTGACCTTGAAAAACTCATTTGCCTCTGAGTATCCATGAGCTTTAGTGTGGATGTAAACTGTGATCTGCCACTATAACTTAATATGCATTCTATTCTACTGAAACCTTTGTAGAATAGGTGTGGCCAAGTCCACAGTCCCTAAATTCATTCTAGGAAGAAGAAGCCAACTGAATATTACGAATTAGTCCTCTCTATATACTAAAAATGATGATTGGCAAACCCTCTCTCTAGCTCTGATTAGAATGTGTTAAGTTACTGGGCTGGAACAAGAAAAGCACACTCTTCAAGTCCTAATTGTTTGTTCTCTTTGAAGTCCCACTGGTACCAATTTGCTAGAAATAGAAACTGGATCAAAGCCGTAGAAGACCATTATTGTGCAAAGCAGGACCTGAACCCATTTTTTAAAAATAGTCCATAGTGTAAGGTCTCAAACAAAATATCCATTGCAATTTTCCTTGAAATAATATTACCTTATGTGAATATCTTGTACCCTTTTATTTAAAATATGAGAAGCACAAAGAAGACAAAATTATGACTATCCTAACACACTCTCAGAATATAGAAAGACCCTTCCCCAAAGTCTTCTTGTCGGGCTGGAATGTAAGCTGCATTTGGTGATTCACTTCCAAAGAATGAA
>PVJH01023087.1:0-35474 GCA_004026705.1 Nesogale talazaci | reverse complement strand
GCCACCAGTCACCACCAGGCCCCTTTCAGGCTGCTTTCAGATTTGTCACTCTAAGCCAACGCTTCTCAACCTGGGGGTCTCCACCCCTTTGGGGGTTGAATGACCCTTTCACAGAGGTCGCCCAATTCATCCTGCATATCAAATGCTTACATTAGGATTCACAAAAGTAGCAAAATGACAATGATGAAGTAGCAATGAAAATAATATTATGGCTGGGGGTCACCACACATGAGGAACTGTATTGAAGGGTTGCGGCATTAGGAAGGCTGAGAACCTCTGCTCTAAGCTCTGCTCAGCTGGCGAGGAGGCCACGGAGGGGCCGCCTTAAGGTTGACCCTACAACCCTGCGCTGGCTCAGACTGCCAAAACCCATTGCCCTCCCTCCCCAAGCACCCTAAAGTGCCGCTACCTCAAAGAGCAACAAGGAAGAGCAGAAGGCAGGCTGGATCAGGCTGGGCATGTCGTCTGTGCCCAAGTCGGAGTGCAGCGCACAGCCTCATTATTACACCTCTGAGCGTGTAAGTCTGGGGCAGCTGCGATCTGAAAGCACCCCCAGCCCCAGGCACACAAGCGACACTCTCAGAAGCCAGGATCAATTGAGTTGTGTGGGTTTCGGGGAGCAGCAGAACAGGTCTGCACGGAGGAAACTGGTGCAGCCGGAGCCCTGGGCTCCTCACTGGGCCCTGCCCGCTGCGGGTGAGGAGCTGGTGAGCAGCTGTGGCGTCGGCCTGCAGTGGGAAGGGCAGCCGAAGCCTCATTAGCATTCCAGCAGCAGGCACTGAACTGCCGCCGTGCATTCTATCACCATCTAATTAGAAAGGGAGAAGGCCGGGCAAAGGAGACAGGCGGGGAAAAAAAAAAAGAAAAAGAAAGACAGGAAGATGGGGCTGGAGGCACACGTGCTCCGCTACCTCTTCCCTAACTTTACTTAAGCACAGGCATAGCGAGAGGCTTCTTTTACAGCTGCAATGAGTTTCTTCTATGTCTCCAGAGCGGACAGCCCAGCAGCTGGTCACTGGCCAAGAAAGAGCCAGCAGGTAAAGGGTAAAAGCAGGTGTGTCCGTGGCTGAGTGAGCCCTGCCAGCCCACAGCCACTCCCTGCCTCCTGGGCCAAGACCCACCAAGCGATGGCAACGTGGTTCAAGCAGTCCTGCTCACCTGCTTTCTAGCCTTCTCCTCCCTGGCCTGGGCTTTCATCTGCTGGACTTCCAAAGAATCGGCCTTCCTTCTCCTCATAAACAGGTCGTGGTTCCCGATACATAGCTGGAGAATCTGGCCAGGAAAGCAGGACACACGTCAATGCTGCAAACTGACTTCTTGGCCCAGCAACTCACCAGAGTTACACCTCCGTCTGTGGGCCCCAGAGGGCAACAGGTAACTTGAAAAGGCCAAGAGTTGCATAAAACACCCAACATCAACCAGTGGCCTCTTGCCTTCGCTGCTCTGGAGACGTGAAAGATCAAGGCAGTTCAGGAGGGCCAGGAGGCAAAATTCACCGGTCAAGCGAGGGAGAGAGGACACGTTTTCATGTCTTCTGGATGTACCTTATTGTTCTAATTGAGACTGGGAAGAGAGGCTACTTTTTTTTCTTTGGGGGGTGGGGTGGGGTGGAGGTTGGATCCCTCCCTCACACCACACAAAAAACATTTTCAGAAGATTGAAGGTTTACACATAAAGATCAAAATCTTCACACTTTTAGAGTACAGAACACTAGCTCGATGATGATAAACCAAGAAGAACTGAATGCACTCCATCCTCACAGTGACTCTATACAGACAGAGCAGAACTGCTCAATTATATGTCCACGGCTGTCAGGCTTTACCCAGCAGCCGGTGGATTCTAGAGGCTGACTTTGCAGTTAGCTCAGTGCATTGCCCCCTAAGCCCACAGAACTCCGTTTTAAACAATATTAGGCATATGCTGCTTCTTAACACACCGTGAGTATATAGGTGTTCACTTTTTAAAAAATAGGTGTTCATTTTAATTATTCTGTATATGTCATACATGGGGGTTTCAAAGAGTTCATATACAAATTATGTTTCCCATTAACTCTGAGAAGTCCTCTTGTATATACATATATGAACCCTATTATATGTATAAAGAACTTCAATAAAACTGATTAGGGGCTGAGCCCCGGTGGCATAGTGGTTGTGCGTGGGACTGCGGCCCACTGGGATGGAGGTTCAATTCCAGCTCACAGGAGCAAAGGTTGGGCCTCCTACTCCCACCACGAGAGGGCAGTGATGCCTAAAAAACTGATTAAAAAATTTTCTTTCCTGAAAAATAAGTCTCCTCATAAAATGGAGGTATGCTGACAGCCTCTCCAGACTGATCAGAAAGGAAGCTGGGGAGTTCTCACTCCAGGCTTCGTAAGATGGCACTCCTGTTCTTCAGCAGAAAGCGTTCCATTTCTCAAAAAAAAAAAAAAAAAAATGCTTCACAGTAACAAAATCTGGGATCCTAACTTACCAGTTTATTAACACGAAGTTTGGAGGAGTTAAATTTGAAGACGTCAATTTTTTTATCCAGTGGTTTAATAGTAAACTGAAAGAAAGAAGCACAAGACTATTTCAGATAAACAGCCTGTAACATTATCATCAAAATGGAAATTGCACAAAACCCAGCAAGCTCTGTCAAAGACCCAGCACAAGGGTGTGCCCAGTCCTCACTTCTGGACACCCAACCACTAAACTAAGTTGACATATCAACCTGTACGCAAGTTCAGGACCCTACGAGGCATGCCCTCTGCCACCATTTATGGTGTGAAAAGGATGCTTGGTGATGGAAATTAAGAACCCATGGTGCATCCCAACTTCAAGGGCAACTCTGGCAGGGCCACTACTGAGTCTCAGGCATCAGCTGAGCCTTCAAGAAATTCATCATTGAGTGGGAACTCGACTAGCAACAGCCAATCCCTCATGAAACTATAGGATAAATTAATACCTCCATATGTGATCTAAATCCCCAATGTCTTAGGAACTCAAAGTAGATCCACAGAGGGGACTTAAGCTGGTCTTGAAAAGAACGTGAGAGAGAAGTTAAAAGGTAGGTTAGAAGGTGACAGTGTTAGCAACAGAAACCACAACAGAGACAGCGATGTGCATGCTGTGTGTGAGAGCGGGCAAGGAGAGGAGAGACATCCAGGGAGAGAAATGGAGCATTTGTAATAAACAGGTTGACAAGGAGTGTGTGTGTGTGTGTGTGTGTGTGTGTGTATGTGTGTGTGTGTGTGTTCGAGAGAGAGAGAACAACCAGAAGAACCTAGATGTGACATGACAATACTATATCAGACATTACTAAAAACTTCTGAACATGGGGATGATTTGATGAGAGCCATTAGCAGAAAGCACAGAGTAAATGAGAAGAGTGGAATGTAATAAAGAAGAAAAATTGAATTCCTGGGCTGAGCCCCAGTGGCGTAGCGGTTGTGCATGGGACTGCAGCCCACTGGGTTGGAGGTTCAAATCCAGCAGCAAGGCTGGGCCTTCTACTCCCACCACTGGAGGGCAGTGATGCCCCAAAACAAAACAAAACAAAAACTGAATTCCTGAAATTGAAGGGGAGAGAAAGAGGAATGGTAAGGGTCAATTGGCAGCCTCGCAGGAGAACCCAGGGCCTGGCTACTCGACTGGGAGGTACATAAAAAGCAGCAGCAGCATCCAGTGTTCTCACCCTTCCCTGATGGGACCAGACAGTTAAGTAGATCTCAATGATGTACTTAAAAATGGACCCTCCTTTCCAGGGAAGACTTGCTAAGCAGATAAATATGCTTGGGGAAATATAGTCTTTTTTTTTTGGGGGGGGGTGGTGGTAGGGAATCACTGTCCTTTGGTGGTCCTGGGAGCGCTGCTCCTGAGAGCAGCCGCTGGATTTGAACCGCCAAGCCCACGGAGGAAATATATTCTTGGGCATTCCTTTCACATGCTATATTGTCCAACGAGGACAAAGCACACTGTGGGCAAAAAAAAACAAAACCCTTTGTTTGGCTTACTGTGGAGCAGTATTGCGCTTGTGCAGGCTGTTTGTGAATTCTCGGTGCTTATTTTTGGCCTTGCCATCAAACCCCAGAGCTGTCAGCGGGAAGCCACAAGTAGTGGGGAAACCACAGGCTCTGCACTGTGCCAGGACTCACACAAAGAATCAATGGATCACTTAAAATAAACTCCCATTTCTGTTTTGACAGCTTGGCTGTCATGCATAACTACCCAGACTACTTCCTATTATGTCAAGTCAGCTTGGGGCCCCTTTACTGCCTGAGTTATTGACATGATAGAACATGATGGTGCCTGGCCCCTGGAGAGGACAGATTACAGTTTATTGAGTAAAACTGTACTTGGGGAGACTTTGATCCTTGGGTTCTTTGAAGAATGAGTGCTTGGGGAGCCTTTACCACACAAATGTGTACATGTACTCTAACCAGATTCTATGAAAATTAGAGATGAAAAACTACCATACCATGGCACACCTACTTGCCTTCAGTCTTGTGGAGATTTCAAGGTAAATGCTTTGGAAGGAAAAAAAAAAAAACACTAAAGGTTCATGGTCTAATGACTTAGAAAAAGTTCCAATCCAGATGTTTCAAAGTAAGAAGCTCAATTAGGAAGCAAGAAGAAAGGAAGGGGAAGAGGGGGGAGGAGCAGGGTGAAGGGGAGAATTGCAGAATTGCAGCATCTGGGAAAGGCCATCTTGTATAGAAACATTAGGATTCTAAGAGTGTTCAATCTATTCAAACTTGATTATTTTCAAAAGCTTATGAGCACATTAGCCTTCTCATCTCAGCCATGTCATTCATGAGAGATGCACATACATGTATGCATACACATACATACCATATATACTAGTGTTTAAGCCGAGTTTTCCAGCACATTTTTTTTTACATCACTGCCCTCTGGTGGTGGGAGTAGGTGGCCCAGCCTTGCTGCTGGGTTTGAACCTCCAACCCAGCGGGCTGCAGACCCGCGCACAACCACTACGTCACCGGTGCTCAGCTCTCCAGCACACTTTTAATGCCGTTTCTGGGGTCGGATTAGGTGCCACGACTGATCTTCAGGTCAGCTTACACGTGTGTACAGTATATATTTTCTGAGCACACACATTCAGCTTTGGACACAGTGAGGGAGCTCGAGATAGATATATCAAACTTAAGAAGAATTTCTCGCCAGTGAGAGAAAGTCAAGTTAAACGAAAGGAAAAAGAAAAAAGCTACAATTTTTTGGTTTGTGTACTGTTTTGTGGGGTTTTGGCCCTGGCAAGTTGAGCTTCTCAGTCTCTTGTAGGTCCCAGGTGGGCTTTAGTACAGAAGAATGGCAGCACCGTTCTGGAAGTACCGTAAAACGTAACAACCAAACCCAAAGCCTGGGACTTAGAGGACACTGCTAATAAGAAGAGGACGGTCTGGCATGGGTGTTCCCATCACCGGGAGAGACGAGTTGCTCAGAGGCACCTGCAGGACAGACAATGCCTACCTCTTTGTCGCTGTATGAGATGTTGCGGATTTCATTCCATGGGAAGGAGATCTTGGCAGTCAGTCTGTTTTCGGGGTCATAGATATGAAGGCCCAGAGCATCCACTCCAAGCAGCAGCTCTGTGCCCTTTTTATTCTGGAGAGCCAATAAGAATAGCCACTGTCAGCTCCAGCTGAGGCTCCAAATCTCACTCAACTTTCCCAAGACGCCTGGCACACACTGCCACGCATGACGAGTTCCGACTAGTTCCAACAGACAGCACCTATGGGGCCTCCAGCTTCCTGAGTTGAGGCAGAGGCAAAAATTGCACTGTGTTTGTGACTCATATGTCCCTGGAAGGGGTCACTGGGGGCTCCTGTCACTGGCTCGATGACTAAAGTCGGGGCGATCTGAGTGTTGTTAGCGCTCGATCATTTGCATCAAGAGACAAGTTGAAGACAGCACACAAGCAATCTACTCACCTAAATAACCTGGTGATCAGAAGTGTAGGACCAAAATCAATGGAACTAAATACTTTTATATTTTGTTAGAAAAAATGGCGTAACGCAAACACTAAGTGCTGGGGTCAAATGATTTTGTGCAATGTTCAAGGTGGCATCAGTATGCTAACGTGAGTGAGCAAAGTACAAGGTTCACTGTAGACTCGCATTAATACAATTTCCAAGAAGGCATGTGGGTCCCAAGCCTAAACCCACTACCATTGAATCAATCCTAAATCATAGCAACCCTAGGTAAAAAGGTTTCTGAGGCCATAAGTCTTTATGGGAGCAAACAGCCTCCTCCTTCTCCCACAGTGAAGCTGGCAAGCTTGAACTGCCGACCTTGTGCTTACCCAAGAGCACCATCAGGGCTCCTTCTGGGCATTGGGTGCTCACTGTGAAATCTTTTCACCGTTTCCGTATGTTTACAATTTTCATAGCAACACAGTGGCAAAAGATGATCAAAATGAACTGTACATAAACTACTACTTCGGTAAGGTTGCTTTAAGAGTGAATGAATTTACTCCATGTCTGCTACATCTGTGGCAGTGGTGCTAGTCAGAAATCAGAATAGCCAGCAGACAAAGCTCGTGAGCACTGGGGGTCCATCCTCCTGTGTCCGCACAGCACAGCCTGCCCCCCTACCCCGCTGTCCCCCGCCTCACTCCCTTACTGAGCCAAGACTCAGGGGCGGAGAAACCAATCTGCAAAGTGAGAAGACTGGGGGGAGAAGGACCAGTTGAACAGCAGGGCTCCCATGGAAACACGAGTGCGGCAAAATAAGCCTCTCACTCCTCCTCACAGCCTGAGGTCAGGCGCTAACACCAGCCCCGGTGGGATTCCTGTTGTCTGCACAGCTCTGAAAAGCCATGTGGCAGCCCAGGGAGGCTCTGGACTTTTACAACCTCCAACACAGTTGGAGAAATGAGAGACGCTATGCTTCTGATTTGAGCTTGTATCTATTTATTTTCAGTAAGAATCTATCCTCTGCCTCCCGCCACTTCTCAGGATGAAAAGGAGAGCAGCAGGGGCTCGTGCAATCGCTTTTAAAATGTTTTAGGCAAATATCTTATTTGGCTAATGGTGAAATTTCCAAAACGCTTAATGCAAGAAACTCTAAAATAGCCCTGAGTTTTGTCTAGTACTCAATATAAGCTCAATAACACAGGCACATATGACAGTGCATTTCAGTTTCACGGATAAAACTCTTATTAAGGACATAAAGCTCTAGTTTTTCAGAATCTAGGTGGTGGGCATACGGGGCAAGAAGGGTCGAGTTGACAAAACCACCGAAATGTATGATACACATCTGAGTTTAAAGATACCAAGGGAAGAGCAAAAAACGAACAGAACTTTCCTTGAACATACAAGCTTTTTAAAAAAGAAAGCAAGCACAAGCTCTGGCATTGGGGTAGACGACATGGAGAAAGACTGAGGTTGTCTTGCTAGCACGCACAATCAATGCGCGTGGAACAGCAGGGCCGAGACCAAGCCCACACTGTGCTTCATGAGTCTGCTGCTCGAGACCGCGGGCGGGGCGGAGCGAAATGCTGCAGAGCAGAGAGGTGCCTTTGAGGACAAAGGCGTACCTGGCCCAAGCCAGGGCATTTTCAATCACCTCAAGCACATGTGAGAATTAAGAAGGAAGACTGAAGACAAATGGAGGCACTGGAACTACGACGCTGGTGAAGAACCTTGAAAGTGCCGTGGTGTCAAAAGAACAACAACAACAACAAAATCTGTCCTGAAAGAAGTACAGCCAGAATGTTCCTTAGAAGCGAGGGTGAGACTTCCTTCCGGTTACTTAGGACATGCTCTGAAGAGAGATGCGTCCCTGGAAAAGGACATCACACTGGGTGGAGCTTTGTGGTTGGGAAAAAGAGGGAAGGCCCAGTTTTGTTTTGGGGTACATCAGGTTGCTAGGAGTTTGGACCAAGTCGATAGCCCATAACCCTCAACACTGGTACACAACATCTTCTGGACACTTGTTTACTTTATGACATTTCAGTGTACCTTATTGTACACAAAGTACTCCACACAGTTGTATTTACAAAACAAATAAATTAAGTTAAAATATGCCTCGAGTTATTCAAAATTTCTAAGAACGCACACAGGGAAAGCCAGGTGCCCGTGATAAAGGCAGACGACTCTCCAGAGGCAGTGTGGAACCAGCAACGAACCATTTGAGCTTTGGGAGAAGCTGCCCACACACTGTATTAGGAAGCTGACCTATTATGGTCGAGGGATGTTCTAGAGGCCCAGAGGCCAAGCACATTTCTGGGTGCAGACGCAGTGGGTTCTCAGAGGACAGTTGGCTATTAATGGTCTGGACAGAATACCAATTAGCCTCATAGTGAGAACAAGATTCCCCACCCAAACAAATCAGCAATCTATAAAAGCAACTTTATCCGCCTTGCTCTCTGGAAAAGAAGGCATTTATGAGTCTCCCTGTGGGCTGAGCGCCCCCAGCACCAGAATCGAGCCTTACTCTCAGAGGCTGCCAACAGGTTTGTGCTGAGCGCAGATCGAGGCCCCAGTCCCTCAGGCTTCCACTGACACTTAATTACCTACCATCTAATTGAAGTCCAAAAATAGCAAGGTAGGCTAATATGCCCTCTCTCCCCTTCCTCTTTTCTTCTTTACCACTGAGCTGTAAAAGCCCAGTCCATGCTATTCATGGGTGGAAATAAAGAAGTAGCCTGCTTTACAGCTTGCCCTGATTCCATCTCTGTTGATGGAACAGGATAGAGGAGGGACTTCAACACACCCGGATTGCAAAGTAGTTCACACCGTACATCTCCAGGTCCTGAGCGATCTTCAAATATTCCATTTCCGCCTCGTCCCTGTGAGGAGAAGGAAAGGCACTGTCACTGCTGAAGCTGTGAGAGACGGTGGGGGAAGCACCGAGCTGCTCTTCCCCTGGGGTTAGGGCTGGGATCCCGTCCGTGTACCAGACACGGGCCAGAGCAGACACCAGCCAAGCTCTTCCCAATGGTGAGTCAATTAAGCACTCCAAGTCCAGGCAGTATTTCCCATCCCCATAAAAACAAGAACACAGCTGCCTCACCGTGTCTCCTGGCTTCCATTTCAGGTTTTGCCCTTGGTAAACAAGGACACCCATGTTACGTCACCAAGGAAAAGCACATGGCATCTTATCTCCTCCCTCAGATGTACCTGGATGCTCACACTGTGTTTCTGTGGCCGCTACTTTCTCTTTCTCGTGCCTTTTTCAGCTAGAAGGCTTTGGCAATGAAACACCTTTCTCTGTAAGCTACCTGAGAACTACCTTCCCGATTTTTTCCCCATTTGGGGGAGACTGTTGGCAGCTAGGACAAGAACTAACTAGGTAGATTCTAACTAACTAGAAAGATTCACAGCAGATCATCCGACTTCTGAGTTACAGGGAACATTTACAGTAAGCTCTTGAAGTTGTAATAGCTTGTAGAAAAGTCCCTAAGTGACACAATATTGAAATATTTAAACTGAACTCTCCCTGGGATCTCACCCTCTTCCCTCTCCTCCTCACCCCAAAATACCCCCAAAGGATTTTTTAAACCTAACCAAGGAGGACGCCAAACGTGGGTGGTCAGGTGGAACAATGCGCATGCAGGCACGTGTCCGATGCAAGGTGGCACACTCACTCTGGGACACTGCTTGGCATTATTTGTAATAGCAAAAACTGGGAAATAACTCAACAACTTAAACATTCACCAACTGTCGAACAGCTCATTCGAGGCATGTCACCAATTCAAACAGAGACATCTTCTGCATTTGACCAGGCACTGAAAATGGGAAGAGCTACGGCTTGAGGGCACAGCCTGTGCCTCACATGGTGATGCTGGGTAAAAGGGGTGCGGTGCACACAAAATAGCAATGATCTGATTCTGTTTATGTGAAGCCTGAAACAGACAGCATTAATTGAACGCAGCTAGAAACTGGGAGAGTGGTTTCCTCTGAGGGGGAAGGAAGAGGAGCAGCGGCGAAGAAAAGGGGGCTTGCCCTGTGCTATGTCTTCACTCGATGCTAACAAGTACTTCCTCCTCAGACATCTTTCCTTTAAACAGTGTGACTGGTATATAACTCACATACCACAAATAAAATGCTTCCAAACTATCAAAATATATATACTCTCACTTGTGACAACTCACCCACCAACCAAAGTATATTCGTCTGTGTTATAGTATGAAGATCTGACTTTTACAAAGTTAGAAAACAAAACGAAACACTTAAGACAAGCAGTTGACTTGAAGATGAGTGTGGGGGGGGGGGAATGTAAAAGGAAGGCGAGCACAAAGATGCTCAACTCCTTAGGTGAGCAGAGAAATGTTTGTTAAAACAAGAATTTCCACCTTTGATATTATAAATGTTCAAATAATCAAAAGAAGTGCCAAAGTGAGGATGGGGAGGACACATACAGGCACACTGCCTGTGGGCATGGGTACCACCTTTGGGGACAGCAATTTGGTGGCCGTGGTCAAAATGCAAATTGTTCAAATCCTTTGTCCCATCAGCCCTTCTTCTAAAGAACCCGCCCTTGGAACAACTCACACAAATGTATCAGGATCTACAGGATTGTGTCCAACAATGCCATCAACAGAAGAATCAATACCAAAATTGCCCATAAATAGATTTTTATATTTAATTCTTTTTTTCTTTTGAGTCACCTTAGATAGAAAAGCATATACAAGAAAATATGGTTTTGTGAAGGATTAATTGAGAGCTCAAAATTCCAGCAGTTCAGGTTAATACACATTTTGTTAGCTTTCAGCCACCCGAGTAAAGAAATTCATAATTCCTACACTCAGAACTCCATCTATCAGCTCTCAGATTTATGGCTTTTCGTGTTTATAGGCTCCATGTGGCATCACATTAAAAAATATGTATAAATGAAATTCTTAGGAGCCCTGGGTTATGCAGCAGCTCAAAATCATGAGCCACTTCACAGAAGATGAGGTTTTCCCTGCTTTGGAGAGGTTCAGTCTCAGACACCCACAGGGGCAGTTCTACGACTCTGTCCTTCAGGGCTAAGAGCTGAAATCAACTTGATGGCCATGAAGTTAGTTAGGAAACATTGAATAAAGTCTCTCCCTGCTGCCCACCATGTCTATAAAAATGGCTTAAGTTTGAAGGATAGTGAGTCTTGGCCTTTTAGAAGCAAGCCAGTTTTCTTCTTAGATTTCTGAAAATGCCATTAAGTTTTAGCATTGTGAGTGACTGATAAAGAGCTCTGTTGTTTTTGCCAGCATCCGTGGTATTTTTTTTTTTCCAAATCTAACTATAAAAATTTTAAAGTGCCAGAAAAGTTTCTTGTAGTTCCCATTAAAAAGAGAGAAAATGTTCATTCTTGCCTGTGTGTTCCTAATGGTTTGTTCCCATTTGGTCCAAGTCCATCTGGTCTGAGACCACCTTTTGCTGGCACCCTTCCATCTATCTGAAGCATCTCTTTAGGTAAAGAGACTATTATAGAGAGCACAGCAACTTCAAGTTTTCATCGAAGGAATGAAAGCAGATGCCTCCAGATTAGGTCATGTTCCATAAACACATTTCCTGTCATCATCCAGAACACTCTGTGGTCTTCTTCAAGAGATGATTGCAAATTCATTCCAGAAGCCACTCCCAAAGAGTGAGAGAGGAAGGTCCCCTCTCTCACGGCCGACTGAAGGCTCGCTGCCACCCTCACCCGAGGTGACCATTATGCTCTGGCTGATGAGCGTGATAGCTGTGAAGCATCCTTAGTGCCCGAGCTGCCTTGGAGAGACCTTCCGCTCTCTTGCAAGTCCGGCACTTCACTGTGTCAGCTACAGCTCTTCCTCATCCAAGATCCCCACCCTGGATTCTTTGAGAAGTTTATTGTGCTTCTAACTCAGATAAGCTTTTGCCATTTTGAGGTAAGACCTACGATTTGCTTCTGTCTAAAGAAGAATGTTTGGGACAATGAAAGCTTCCAGTCTCACGGATCACTGGGTGAAAATGCGCCACTTCCCCAGAAAGGTGTTGATCCAAAATTGTCGGAGTGTTTCTATGGCTCTCAACTCAAAAGGGAAAGGGTATGGGGCAAGCCGGCCCTCTTCAGCCAACTGTGAAGGAAGTGTCTGGAACAACGGTGACGATGCTCACTATAGGCAGAAATCATAAATCTCTGGTCTGAAGACTTAATTCTTGGTATAATGATTTCCCCCCCTTTCAAAAGACATAATTTCCTTCTTTGTCAAATGCTGTGACTGTAAAGCCTGAGGCTGCTCTGGCTAAAGTGGCTGGAAGATACAACAGACTTTCTAAACCAGTGCACTTTACCTGCCCAGAGGAGCCAGTGGGGCCCACATGGTGGCATGGCCTAGATCCTTCTGAGAGGGCACTGATGACAACAGGTTAAGTCACAGGGGTCAGGCTCAAGGCCAGAATATACAGGGTCTGGCAGGATAGATACCAGGCCAGGCTCTTAAGACATTCTGTGGTGCTGGAGGGAGGAGGCGGTACACAAAGGCCACGCTTGAAGCCAGGTGGTAGTGTCAGTGCACATGGCTCCCTGGGGTGCGTCCTACACAAGCAAAGCACTGCTCCTTCATATAAAAGAATTCTGAAAGTGCCCAGGAAGCCCTAGGTCTAGACATCCTGAGAGAACAAAGGGGCATACCTATGCTGGGCCGTCGTACCCCCATATACTATTCTGGAGAATAGGCTATTCTGGAGAAACAGAATGCCTGTATCACCCCCGTTCTTCATTTTCCTCCAACTTTTGCTCAAAGCATGCCCTACTTTTAAGTTCCTTAAAAAAAAAAAAACAAACATTAAGTGATGTAAAGCATACCACAGAGGCTTGGCTTACCTGGCCCGGCCTCGGTGCTCTGCATACCACGCAGTAATTCTCTCCTCCCACATTTCCGGAGTCATTTGATACAGATTTATTACCTACCAAAAAATAGAGCAAAATAAAAACCCCATAATACAAGTACAAATAAAGTTTTGGCATTGTTCAACATTTTCGTGATTATGTATATATTTTTTACAAAACAACTCAACTATTTTTAAAAAGCCACACACAAGGAGACGGTCACCTGTAGAGGGAGGCATGCAAACAAGCATTGATTGTTCGAAGGAGAGCTGGGAGGACTGCTCCCACTCAGCCTCGACGTGGCCACCATCCGGCCTGGCCCTTCCCCACGCTGTGCACCTTAGAGTGTCTCGGGGCAAGGCTAACTGTCCCAGGGCCACCAGAGAAGCCACTGTAAGACCCCGGAGAGTCAGAGAAAGGTGAGGAGCAGGCTTTATTACCCAGTGACAGATGAGTGGGGCTCTACAATCAAAAGCAGTAAGAGGGAGGGAGAGCTAACGGACAGGATGAATAAGGCTGAGGTTTAAAACTCACAGTGACCACCCCTACCTCATTGTCTCTCTCCACCCTGGGTAGCAGTGTACAGCTCAATTCCTCCCCTGGGAATCGGTGATGGGCAGCCACCTCTGAGAAAAGGGCCTTGCAGGGGAACATCCACAGGCAACCCCAAATCCACCCCACGAACCTTGACTTTTAGTATTCGTGTCAGAGGTTGCACACTCTTGATTCTAGTTTGATTACAATGTATTTTTAAGGTCATGTCCTTCCACCATCCCTTCAGATTTTTCTGTCAGCATTCATTGACACCACCTAGCTGCGAGGCCTTCCTAAACAGGCTAGCACTCACCCCGATTTGATGTCTTACCCTTTTTGGAAGCAACTCCTCCTGGGCCAAAAATCCCCGCTTGTGAACAGAGGGGTCATAGTCACCGTACTGGAGGGAGAAGAAAGGGAGAGCAGGCAATTGAGATTCTCTACCTGCCTTTTCTGACCAAGGCTGAACTTAATTCGTCAGTGCCTCCCGCCTCTGGGGAGCAATTCAATTCCGATGGCAAGTCGAGATTTCAACCTTGCTAGGGTGTGTGTGTCTGTTATCCTTGAATGAAAATACAAAGCTGATTATATCTATGAACACAGTTGCATAATCCCATAGAGGATGGATGGGTGATGTGCTAATAAGAATGTGACATTGGTTTAGAAATGGAGCCAGGCTTTCTGCCCAAACATTGGCTTTTGAAATGGAATGGCATAACCGACGAAGGTTGTGATTACGACACAAATGCTTCCAAGTGGCTGGTGACGGGAACGGAATGGCTAGTGGACAGCTAGGAATAATACGGCTGATATTTTTTAGTATCGGACACTCAGGCTTCTGAAAATGACTGGGCAAAAATCTGACGTGAAGATGTCCTTCCTGTCACACAGACTAGGTCACGATTAAAAGAAGGTGAGGTTGCACCTTACATCCACAAGTGGGGCTCTGCAGTTCAATCTCCTCATTCTGAGACAACGCTTTTGAAATTGACTTTCTGATTAAGAGACAAAAAAAAAAAATCACCTTCCTTTCCTGGAAAATTTAAGTCTGACCAGGAACTAATCAGAAATCAAAGAACTTTTAAAAACAAACGACCTGCAAACCACATCACAGAACATGGGATGAAAGCTAGACGCTCACCAATCATCATTCGGTGGCTTGTCTTTTTCTTCATAGGGGTAAAAGCATACACAATAAAACATTTGCCAATTCGGGCTGAGCCCTGGTGGCGTAGTGGTTGTGCGCAGGACTGTGGCCCACTGGGATGGAGATTCAATTCCAGCAGTGTCTCCACAGGAGTAAAGGTTGGGCCTCCTACTCCCACCATCACAGGGCAGTGATGCCCGGAAAACAAAACAAAACAAAGAACATTTGCCAATTCAACAATTTTCACATGGCTTTTCTTTTTACCAAAACAGTGAAACTCAGTATACTGTTCTTCCCACATTTATCCTTTCAGTCGCCAGCACTGGAAAAAGTGAAGAAGTTGTTGACACTTCCTGCTGCCGAACCTACACAAGAGGAAACCAACCCAAGGTCTCAAACATACTCAAGTCAGACTTGGGGAGAGCCTGCCATGCACTTGTGAGGCAGCCGACAGAGACACATCCCCAGCTGCAAAAAGATGCTCAGCACCCACCTCCCAGTACATTGCACCTCACTATTAAAGAAATTAATTTGTCAAATTTAAACTTTATAAACATGCAACTACTTTATAGCCCTTTCCAGGGTTGTTTTCTCCCCTTTCCAGTGAAGTCCAGGAGGTTGATTGGTCAGGTGCTGCAAAGAGCTTTAACTACTCTTTCAGGACACAGCAGAGTATGGGTAGGAGCCTGAATAGGCTGGTCTAATTCTAGCTTTTTTTTTTTTGCAGTTAAAATTTTTTCTTGTTAAACTTTTTTTCTTTTTAATCATCTTATTGGGGGCTGGTACAATTCTTATCACAATTCATACATCCACCCATTGTGTCAAGCACATTTGTACATTTGTTCCCATTATCACTCTCAGAGCATTTGTTTTCTACTTGAGCCCTTGGTATCAGCTCCTTTTCCCCCTCCTTCCCTGCCCGCCCCACCACGAATCCTTGATAATTTATAAATTACTATTATTTTGTCAAATCTTATACTGTCTGACGTCTCCCTTCACCCACTTTTCTGTAGTCCAGCCCATCAGAAGGGGGTTATATCAAGATCTTTGTAATAGGTTCCCCACTGTGGCAGTCATGTGCTTATGTTAATTTTATGATTGAAATGGAGTTAGCCATTGAGTAGCCAATGATGCCTCTATGTGGGCATGGTTTTCTCCTGAGACTTCTGGGAAATCTCGTGATATTTCCCTCGTGAAGATGAGAAGCTATCTTCCCCAGTTATTGGGAGTTAGTCTCAGAGACGATTAATCACGGACAAGACAAGCAGGCAGCATTCGAGAAGCTGGAGGAGCCGGCGGAGACCACACAGCTTTGCCCTGATGGAGCCAGACCTCTACCTCTGCCAGCAATGAGTTGCTTCTGCTGTTGATGGACTCTGAGCCCTGGAGGCGAGGTGCCCTGCCAGCACCGGGATTCTGCACCCACTGACCTGTGACTTCGTGAGTCGGAAGAAGACTATATAGACTGATTTCGGGCATATGGGTTAATATCGGACTTATGACTTTGGACTGGACTGGGCTGGGATGCTTTTTCCATGTCCCATTCCTTTTGTATATAAACCCTTTCCTTATATCAATATGCGTGTCCTTGAATTTGTTCCTCTAGTCTACCCAGACTAACACACCCACCACCTTCCCTCCACTCTCACCACTGGTCCTGAGGGGTTAATCTGTCTTGAATTCCCTGTGCTTCCGGTTCCTATTTGTACCAGTGTACACCCTCTGGTTTAACTGGATTTGTAAGGTAGAATTGGGATCATGATAGTGGGTGGGGGAAGAAGCATTAAAGAACTAGAGGAAAGTTGTATGTTTCATCACTGCTACCCTGCACTCTGACTGACTCATCTCTTCCCCATAACCCTTCTGTAAGGGGATGTCTAGCTGCCTACAGATGGGCTCTGGGTCCCCAGTCCATACTCCTACTTATTCACAATGATATATTTTTTTTTGTTCTTTGATGCATGATACCCGATCCCTTTGGCACCCTGTGATTACACAGGCTGGTGTGTTTCTTCCATGTGGGCCTTCCTTGCTTCAGAACTAGATGGCTGCTTGTTTATCTACAAGCCTTTAAGACTCCAGATGCTATATCTTTTGATAGCCTGGCACCATCAGCTTTCTTCATCATATTTGCTTATGCACCTGCTCTGTCTTCAGCAATTATATTGGGAAGGGCCAGTTTAATAGAACAAAGTATTTTTGCAGTGAGGGGAGGCCCAATGTCAATCTGCTATCTTAATACTAAACCTATAAATATATCCACATAGATCTATTTCCCTATCATATATAAATACATTTACCTATGTACTTGCCTATATTTAGACCCCAATAAATGCCCTTTGCCTCCCAATTCTTTCCTCTCTTTTAACTTTCCTCTTGTCCCACTATTGTGCTCAGCTTTCATTTGGGTTTCAGTAATTCCTCTCAATTTCAGCTCTTTAACTAACTGGGTAACGTAGGACATTTTTGTGCCTCTGTTTTCTCGTCTGTAAAACAGAGCTAACAAAGCTTATTTTATAGGTCTCCTATGTGGGTCAGAGAAGCCCTAGTGATGATGTGGTTAAGAGTTGGGCTGCCAGCTTGAGTAAACAAGCGGCCATGTACCTCAGAAGCAACAAAGCCCACATGGATGAAGCACACCAGCATGTGGACCATGAGTTGTCAAAGGAATCAGTTATCAGGGTTTAAGAACTAAAAATCATAACATTGCATGCTCACTTTCCTGATATGATCACTGATGACAAATGTGTGCATAAGCAAATGTGGTGAAGAAAGCTGATGGTGCCCAGCTATGTAAAGATATAGCATCTGTGGGCTGAGCCCCGGTGGCGTAGTGGTTGTGCGCGGGACGGCGGCCCACTGGGTTGGAGGTTCGATTCCAGCTCCCAGGAGCAAAGGCTGGGCCTTCTATTCCCACCACCTGAGGGCAGTGATGTCCAAAAAAAAAAAAAAAAGATATAGCATCTGGGGTCTTAAAGCCTTAAGTAAACAAGCGGGCCATTCAGCTCAGAAGCAACAAAGCCCACATGGAAGAAGCACACCAGCCTGTGTGACCACGAGGTGTTGAAGGGATCTGGTGTTAGGCATCAAAGAACTAAAATTACATCATTATAAATAAGGGGGAGTACAGATTGGTCACCCAACGCACATCAATAGATGAAGTGACATCCTCTTACAGAGGGGTTGCAGGGAGGAGATGAGCCAGTTAAAGTACAGTGTAGTAACAATGAAATATGCATCTTTCCTCTAGTTCTCAAATACTTCCTCCTGCCCACTATCATGCTCCTGGTTCTACCAGACAAGCCTGACTAGAACAGGGGATATACACTGGAGGTGGAAAACTGGGGAACTTAGGATAGATATTCCCTCAGGACGAGTGATGCTAGTGGTGATACTGGGAGGGTGGAGGGATGCTGAAGTAGAAAGGGGGAACCAATTACAGGGATCTACATACAACCTCCTCTCTGGGGCATGGTCAACAGGGAAGTGAGTGAAGGGACACATTGAACAGTGTACGATATGAAATAGCAATTTGTAAATTATTAAAGGTTCATGGTGGGTGGGGGGGAAAGAAAGGGAAATATGGGGAGGTGATATGGGGGCCTAAGTGGAGGGAGGATGTTTTGAGAGTGATGATGGCAACAAGTGTGCAAAAGAGACCTGCATACAATTGATGTGTGTATGGATCGTGATGGGAGGTGTGTGAGCCCCCAATAAAATGATTCATTTTTTTTTAAAAGGGGGGGAGGATAGAAGAGCTTTTTTTTTTTTTTTTAAAGAGGAGCTGATACCAAGGGCTCAAGTGGAAAATGTTTGGAAATGAATGTGGCAGCATGTGTGTAAATGTGCTTAATACAAATGATGTACTGAATGCTATATTAGCTGTAAGAGACCCCAATAAAATTATTAAAAAAAAAAAAGAGTTGGGCTGCCACCTGCAAGGTCAAAGGTTAAAAGCCACCAGCCCATCATGGGAGAAAGATGAGGCTTTCTACTCCTATAAAGAGCTACAGTCCCAGACACCACAGGGGCAAGTTTGCCGTCTGACACGGTCACTATGAGTTGTGAACGACTTGATGGCATGAGTCTTTTTTGGTTTACGTTTGCTTTGTTACCATGCTCTTGGGATAGATGAGCAGGGCAGAAGCCATGGGGACACATGGTTAAGTGGCAAGGTCCAGAGAGATGGGTGCTGGCAGGAATGGCAGAACCGCATCGTGAGCATTTCTGATCTTGAATTGCAACCTGTTCACCTTACCAGTGAACCCCATAACGCCATTTACAAAGAAAACATCAAACTCCGGTTGTATTGTTTATTTGTTAAGAGGATCCACTGAAGCCTTAGAAGATATACTGAGTTCTATACTGTCCCCTTGAGACCTTGAGTAAGGGACTGTCTATAAACCTTGACTTCTGTACAGTGGGGTTCCTTATAGTACCTGCTTCACAAACTGGTTTCAGTTTATTTTTATTTTTTTTTATTTTTTTTTTTAGGCATCATTGCCCTCAGGTGGTGGGAGTAGGAGGCTCAGCCTTTGCTCCTGGGAGCCGGAATTGAACCTCCATCCCAGTGGGCCGCAGTCCCGCGCACAACCACTACGCCACCAGGGCTCAGCCTGGTTTCAGTTTTTATATATATCTTTTTCTTTTTAGCATCACTGCCCTCTGGTGGTGGGAGTAGGAGGCCCAGCCTTGCTCCTGGAGAGCTGCTGCTGGATTTGAACCTCCAACCCAGTGGGCCGCAGTCCCGCCCACAACCACTATGCCACTGGGGCTCTGCCAGTTTTTACATTTTTCTGCCTTCATTTCAACTGAGGTTTTCCCCATTTTATTCTGTCACTGTTGGGCTGTTTTTTGATTTGACTTTGTACGTTTCTCTGCACATGAAATCCAGAATACATCGGTAAATCTAGAAACAACAATTGGATTACCATATATACCGACCCAAAAATCAGATGAGGGACCTACTTTTTGTCACAAAAACAGCATTTAAAATGTGCTGAAATAATTCGCTTATTCTCTGCTCAGAGCAGCCAATCCACAAAGAAGACCATATGGTTGTCCCTACTATGAGACACGACATCCCTCACTGACCCACAGCTCTACAGGGGACAACACTGGAGACACAGTGTGGAACCTGCATCTGATCTGACCCTATCATCCTGGGGCAAAACACTAAAGGGCATGCAACAGAACAGCAAGGGGAGCAGAACAATGAAGTCCGGAGGGAGTACCAAAAATAGACTTTGGGGCTGAGCCCGGTGGCGTAGTGGTTGTGCGCGGGACTGCGGCCCACTGGGATGGAGGTTCAATTCCAGCAGTGGGGCTGGGCCTCCTACTCCCACCACCAGAGAGCAGTGATGCTCAAAAAAAAAAAAAAAAAAGACTTTGAAGTCAGGGTGTGGCATCCCATTAGACTCGACTGCAAAACAGTCCTAAAGACCAACAAATAGTCCTTGAACTACTTACAGGTTTTTCTTTTAAGTTATTGGTATGGTTTTTTTGCTGTTGTTTTCTTTTGCTGCTTTGTTTTGTTTTGTTTTTGTGCATGTTATTATTTCGGAAGGTCTATCCTAGATAAGATAGGCTGGATAAACACTCTGGAGGACAAAAATATGGGACCAAAGGTTGTGGGGGAGGAGAGGCGGGGAAGGAAGGACAGGAGAAGGTACGTGGTGTTAATAAACCCAGGGACAAGGGAGCAACAAGTGATCTGAAATCGGAGGTGAGAAGGGTATAAGAGGACTGGTAGGGCTTGATCAAGGGCAATTTTTTTTGGGGGGGGGGGTATCACTGCTCTCCGGTGGTAGGAGTAGGAGGCCCAGCCCCATTGCTGGAATTGAACCTCCGTCCCAGTGGGCCACAGTCCCGTGCACAACGACCACGCCACCGGGGCTCAGCCCGATCAAGGGCAATGTAACCAAGAGGAATTACTAAAATCCAAATGAAGACTGAGCATGATAGTGGGACAAGAGAAAAGTAAAAGGAAATAGAGGAAAGAACTAGGAGGAAAGGACATTTATTGAGGTCTAAATAAAGGCATGTACACTTTATATATAAGGATGGAAAATAGATCTATGTGCATGTATTTATAGGTTTAGTATTAAGGTAGCAGATAGACATTGGACTCAAGTACTCCCTCAAGGCAAGAATACTTTGTTCTATTAAACTGGCATTCCATGATGTTTACCTTCCCAACACAATTGCTGAAGACAAAGCAGACTATGCAAATATGGTGAAGAAAGCTGATAATGCCCAGTTATCAAAAGATTTAGCATCTGGAGTCTTAAAGACTTGAAGATAAACAAGCAGCCATCTCGTTCAGAAGCAACAAAGCCCACATAGAAGAAGCACACAAGCCTATGTGATCATGAGTTGCTGAAGGGATCAGGTATTAGGCATCAAAGAACAAAAAAATCATATCATTGTGTGCTCACTTTCCCAAAATGATCACTGAAGACAAATGGGTGCATAAGCAAATGCGGTGAAGAAAGCTGACAGTGCCAGGCTATCAAAAGATATAGCATCTGGGGTCTTAAAGGCAAACCAGTGGCCATCTAGCTCAAAAGCAACAAAGTCCACATCCCCAGCCTGTGTAATCACTAAATGTCAATAGGATCAGGTATCAGGCATCAAAGAACAAAAAAAATCATATCATTGTGAATGAGTGGGAGTGTGGAGTGGGGACCTAAAGCCCATCTGTAGGCAACTGGACATCCCTTACAGAAGGGTGGTGGGGGGGAGATGAGCCAGTCAAGGTGCAGTGTACCAATGATGAAATATGCAACTTTGCTTTAGTTCCTAAATGCTTCCTCCCCACCCCCAGTCCCCACTATCATGACCCTGATTCTACCTTACAAATCTGGCCAGATCAGAGGATGTACACTGGTACAGCTAGGACCTGAAAACACAGGAAACCAGAATGGATGATCCCTTCAGGACCAGTGCTGAGAATGGCGATACTGGGAAGGTGGAGGGAGGGTTGGGTAGAAAAGGGAAACCAATTACATATAGCTTCCTCCCTGGAGGATGGACAACAGAAAAGTGGGTGAAGGGAGACATTGGACAGTGTACGATATGACAAAATAGCAATAATTTATAAATCATCAAGGGCTCATGAGGGAAGGGGAGCGGGGAGGGAGGGGCAAAAATGAGGAGCTGATAGCAAGGGCTCAAGTCGAAAGCAAATGTTTTGAGAGTGATGATGGGAACAAATGTACACATGTGCTTGACACCATGGATGGATGGATGGGTTGTGATGGGTTGTACGTGCCTCCAATTAAAAAAAGATAAGAATTAAAAAGACTAGCTATAGATGTGTGTCTATAAACTTGGCTTATACAGGAGGACAGTAGGGCACTAGTTGCTAGAGGAGCATGGTGGCACAGTGGTTGCCAGCCGGCCTGCTAACCATGAGGTCAGCAGTTTGAAACTACCAGCTGCTCTGCAGCAGAAAGAGGACTTTCTGCTCCCACAAAGGAGTCTCAGAAACCCACAGGGGCAGTTCTACTGTGGCTTATAGGCTTGCTACACGACAGCAGTGACTGGTTGTTTTGTTTCTCAGCTTGAGATGTACGGCAAGGAGGGGGTGGGGTAAGGGAGAGCGGGGAGCTGACAGTGAGCACAGGGGGACAAAAGTGTCCTCCAATTGACTGTGGTGATAACCACACAACTCTTGTAAATACAACTAAACAATTGACATGTATGATATGGGAATTACATGTTAATAAAGCTGTTTTTAAAATGGTGCCTGCCTCCCATGGTGCTGAGGATACAGACACTCCGGCAGAAGAGTTCGGGTAAGTCAGAAGCTCTGTGCTGCGGTCCGCTGCATTGTTCACGGAGACACTAGCTGCTGCTGCTGGCATCTCGGGTTTCTGAGCTGTGAGGAGCTGCAGAAGGCCAGGTGAGCTGCATGTGCAGCACCCGCTTCCGCACAGCTGAAGGGGGTGGGCCCAACTCACACGCAAAAGTAAGCTGATCTGCAAAGTCGGTGATGTAAAGCCAACTTCCCAAGGCTTGCAAGGTTAACCCCCACATGATTATCCGCAACTCCCAGCTACTCCACTGGCCCCACACAGGGCATCAGAGCGGGTCACAGATCCTGCTGAAGGAACGCCTCTCCGCCAACTAGCTCCACTCTCCAACATGAAAGTCACCTTGATGTGCACTGTCTGCTCTTAAATACCGCTTTAAAAAATGCAAAGGCGGAAAAAAAAACCCTTATATTGTAGCAGTTGGTGAAGATAAAAGATAGTCAAGTCAGTCCACAGATGGAGAAGGCAGCTTCCCATCCTTTCATGTAAGAGCAGCATTTTGATGATAGAACCAGCAGTGAATTCACTGTGGAGCTAATGAAGCTTGGATTTCAGGTCTCGGCACCTGGATGGGCCTGTACTTAATTTCATATTCATAATTTGGTATCCTTGCCTTAAAAAGAGTCTACCAAATTATATCAACTCTAAACCCCACAAAACCTGGATCTGCCCCTGAGATAAACCAATCAAATTTAAATTCAAGAAGGGTGTTTACCATTTAAAGGACTCTTGGAGTCAATTTGTAGGTTAAACAGAGGCTATTAAATCATTCCCTCTGTGTATATGTCCTGGAAAATTAGATCAAGTGCGGCTCTGAATTGGATTTCACAAAACATAAACATTTGATTAATACATAGAAAAAACCAAAACAACAGTTAGGCCAGACCACACACCAGATTCTTAATTCCAGGTGGGTGAAAGACTTGTCTGTGAATGAAAATGCTTAAAAAGCACCAGAACAAAATACAGAACATGTGCAGAAAGGCTGGTGAGGCTATTCTGAAAACACAAAACCAAGAAGAGGGCTGAGCCCGGGTGGCGTAGTGGTTGTGCGCGGGACTGCGGCCCACTGGGATGGAGGTTCAATTCCAGCAGTGGGGCTGAGCCTCTTACTCCCACCACCGGAGAGCAGTGATGCCCCCCCCCCCAAAAAAAAAAAAAAAAAAAACCAAGAAGGACTGACAGGTCTGACTTGTAAAAACAGACAGGGATTACAAAAACAAACAGAGAGCTCCAACAAACTGACCAGAGAAAGAAAGGCAGCCGTCATGGGGGGAAAGCGGGCGGGCAGGCGGGACTCATGCTCAAGGACAAGAAGTACAAATGGCCAAAGAGCCAGGGCAAAACTCACTGCTCAGCACCCCTGCCTTTCCCACCCCAGCCCACCCCTCAAAAATCTGAGATCTGCAATTTTTTTCCAGCCAAAATTAAAAGATTGATAATAGCCTCTCTTGGTAAGGACATGGGACGTTTTTCCCCGCTTACACTGTTATTGGAAGTTAAATTAGGATGCTTTTGCAGGACAATTTGGCTACATTTGTGTAGAGTGGCTATGATTCAGCACCAAGCTGACGGCAGAGAGTTAAATTTGCCTTCCTTGAGATGAAATCCATGTAACCCAAAGTTCACCAATGAAGTCTACAAGCTGTGGGCTTTAGCGTAATTACAGCGCTGTGTAAAGCGACAGCACTATTCCAGAACATTTTTACCATTCCAACACCAAATTCCATGCCCACTAGCAATCACTCCCTTATCCCCCCTCTAGACCTTTCCAAAGGGACCTTGTGACTCTGATGATTTGCCTACTATGGACACCTCCTGTGAATGGAATTAAACAATATGTGGCCTTGGCATCTGGGTTCTTTCACTCTGCTTAATTTAAATGTTGGAGGTCCTTATCCTTCAGCTCAAGTATGCCAACTCTGGGTAGCTACCAGGTAGTGACACGCATGTGTCACTTCACTTCCATAATACAATCTGTGAAGTAAAACATTTTATGATCGGCTGAGCCCTGGTGGCCTAGTGGTTGTTTGCGGAACTGCCGCCCACAGGGTTGACAGTTCAAATCCAGCAGCAGCTCACCAGGAGCAAGGCTGGGCTTCCTACTCCCACCAGGGCAGTGATGCCACCAAAAACAAACAAACAAACAAAAAACATTGTATGATCTGGGTGTTACCACATTACATGCCAGGAGGGCTTCAAAAAGTCTGTGGTAAAATTACTCCATTTTTCCACAGACTTTTCAAAGTCCCCTCCTATTTGGTACACGTTATCAAAATAACCTCCATTCTGCAAGCGATTCTGGCTGCCATTAGTGACCAGTGTGTCGGAGGTTGCCGCTGGATGCTTGGTGCTCCAAGCCGCCTGGAGGGAGTGGCCTGGGGCAGCCCCGCAAACCGCAGTGGTGTTCCAGCCTCCCGACGCCCTGCCTCCTCCCCACTCTAAGGACACACCTGTATGGTTCACACGCCCATGGTGACATACGCAAGGATGCTCATGTGGACAGAGGTGTGCCTGTCTGGTTAACAAAGAAAAATCTAATATCCACTAATGAAAGAATGTTTCAATCATGTACAGTCTTGTCTTTTTTTTTTTTTTTTTAGGCATCACTGCCCTGGTGGTGGGATTAGGAGGCTCAGCCTTTGCTCCTGTGAGCGGGAATTGAACCTCCGTCCCAGTGGGCCACAGTCCCGCGCACAACCACTACGCCACCGGGGCTCAGCTCACAGTCCTGTCTTACTGTGAAATTAAACAGTGGTCTGGTCAGCAGTTAAAATGAGTGAGGGGGTCTGACAATTTTCAGTGAAAAGGGTCCATTGTGTACAAAGACCTCCTCTGGAGAAGCCACCTAGAAATGAACCGTCTGGGCCTGCACTGCCTCCTCCCCTGGACCAGCCTGTCCACAGCCAGCACACTAATGAGCTTAGGCTGGGTCACATCCCAAGCTAGGTCAGGAGCTCTAGTGCTGGGGTTAGCCCTGTCACTCAGGGAATGTTCCTGATGCCTTAAATTTTCTCTTTTTCCTCATCCACTTGAAGGCAGTGAGCTTGGTGGGGTTTTTTTTAAGGCAAGACTACGCATCTTTTTATATTTACTGACCATTCTTATTTTCTCTCCTTTCAAGTGCCTGTTCAGATCTTTCACAACCCTTTTTCCTACAGTTTGTCTCTTATAAGCTCAAGAGTTCTTCACACAAGATCTCTTGTCAGTCTCATACAATTCTCCATTTAGAAACCCACTAAGTTTACTGGTGCTGCTCTAAGAGAAATACCACAAGCAGTGGTTTTAAGATGTAGACATTTATTTTCTCACAGTGGGGAGGCTTTTTCTGTCGCTTCTGAGAAAGGTCCTGGTCTCTTCAGCATCTTCTTCCTGGTTCCTTAGAGCTCCCCTTGTCTGGGCCCCTGTATCTCCATCCCGCCTCCCGTAACTTGTTGATGTGAAGATATCTTGATATCTCAAGAGATTGATTCAAGGCACACCCTATAGGAATGATACCTCACTAACAAAACAAAATAACCCCTTCTTCTCTGGGAGAGGGAGGGCTTATACTGCTGTTAGGGCCCATGCACAAGCGACTAAAGCCCTGGGCCCCCCTCACGAGTGCTGGTGCTAGGACCACTGTTCCAGCCACTGTGTCAATCCATCCACTTGAGGGGCCTTCCCCTTTTTTGGCCAATCCTCTCTTTGACCCAGCATGATGTCCTTTTCCAGGCACTGGTCTCTCCTGATAACCTGTTTAAAGTATGTGAGACGAAGACTCACCATCCTGGCTTCTAAAGGAGTATTCAGACTATATTCTGCCACACACACATTTGGAGGGAAGGGGAGAACAATTCAATCTATGACTGGGGGGTTGGGGGGAAGGAGGCGCACCTGAGCATGTACACAGGCGTTACATAGAAGTATTTCAGTCATAGTGCTGTCTATTATAGAGAAAAAGTGCAATCAACCTGCTTCTCTCTCCGAAGGGGGATGGACAAACTGGGTCTAAATTATCAGCAGGCTACCATATAACGGTGAAAATCGACTACCTCCACACAGTTCAAGCTCAAGATTGAGCCACAGTGAGCAGAAGGAAAGAGGTCATTTGTCAAAGGATATGCGGATGACACTGTTCTTACTGAATGCCATTCAGTCAGCTTCAACTCACAGCAATCCGGTGCCTAACACAAGGAGGTCCCTGCCTGCTCCTGGGCCGTCCTCACAAGAGCTCCAGGGCCTGAACACCGTTTATGTAACCTTCACCTTCTGGCTACGCTGCACTCACTCTGGGGCCACTCAAAGGACATGGCCCTCTAATTGGGCTCCTGATCTCGACACCAGCCTCACTCACGCTGCCCTTCACATGGCCACCGGGGATCTGTCCAACTTAGGAAACTCCGGCCCTCCAGACCTCTCCACCTCCACTCTTCCACTCCTGACCCCACACTTCACTTAAGTCATCTCTCCCCACTCTCCCCACCACTACCTCTGCGCACTAGGAGTTTACAGGTAGCACAACGTGACTAGTAAACTAGAAGCTGCTCTCTCTCCAAGTCATTTTTAATCAGAACAAATTTCAAACATCGAATGATCAATATGAAACCCACAGGTAGCTTAAACACTCACTATGTGCTGGAGTGCCCTGTGATTGGACCAAAAACCACAGCCCATACTTTAGATTCAAACATAATTCACGCTCCAACCAAAAAATATGGTTCTTGTTAACTGAACCATGTGATTAATATTTGTATTTATACTTTGAGGATAATTGTTTCTTTATGCTTTGGAATTAACTGTGTCTATATCATTCAAACAGCTGAAATGCTGTAATGAATACATTTGCTCATAATTACATCCCATGTGTTAATGAGCTCAATTCACTTTCCCCTCCATACTTCTAAAGTTCCTTTCTGTTCCAGAAAGGGTGTGGAAGAAAACAAATGGAATATAATAGAAGGAACTGGTATGATTTCCTGAAAAGCGTGGACTAGTGTGACGGTGACGAGGCAAGTGGCGCTGGGACTTGGTGCACGGCAGTGTGTGCTTCCCACAGACCTCCTTCAGGCATTGGGCGCATGGGAAGGGCAGAGCGGCCAGTGACGGAAGCCAGAGCCCCGGGCGCTGATCTTGCTTGGCTTTGCTCGCTTCTTTTTCTTTTTGAAGGCGGGGAGGGCATCACTGCCCTCTGGTGGGAGTGGGAGAAGGCCCAGCCTTGCTTCTGGAGAGCTGCTGCTGGATTTGAACCACCAACCCAGTGGGCTGCAGTCCCGCACTCAACCACTACGCCACCGGGGCTCAGCCCCCCACTCACTTCTTATATTTTGCCACGAACCCTGCAGTCAAGAAAGTTCTGTCATTGCCAAAACCGAACCCACTGCCATCAGGTCAAAGCCAAGCCATGGCCACGCTGGAGGGCAGAGGAGCACGGGCCGCAGCTTCCAAGGCTGTCATCTTTCTGCAAACGGATTCCCACATCTGTTTCTCAAGGAGCAGCTGGTACGTCAGAACCACCGGCCTCCAGCTAGCCGCTGAGCACTTAGCTGCTGTACCACCAGGGCTCCTTGGCTATACCACGGGGGCGCCGCAAACCCAAACGACAGTCCGATACCACATCGCTGAGACCGCTAAGGAGGGCCGAGAGTACGCTAAACCACAGACAGACAGCAACACATGCTGGTGAGCTGTGCAGAAATGGAAACCTTCCTCCACTGCTGGTCTGACGGCAAATGGTACAGCTGCTGTGGAAAACAATTGGGTTAGTTCTCAGAAAGTTAAGCACAATGTAACTACCACACGACCCAGCAATATTCCCCAGAAACATGAATATGGCAACAAGCAGAGACAAAAGTACCCAATGTTCACTGCAGCACTAGTCACAATTAGCTAGAAGCTGGGAACAACCTAAGTATCCACTAACAGATGAATGAATATACAAAATATGGTAGGCACATCAATGAGATATTACTCAGCCATGAAAAAATGAGGTCTTGATCCATAACAAAAGCTCAGGTTGAAGTCAATCTCTCTCTCTCTCTCTCTCTCACACACACACACAAAGACACACACACACACACACAAAGGATAACTATTGTATGAGCTCACTTCGATAAAGTAAGGATACAGAGACACTTTTCTTCCCTCATCCTCGCAGTGAGCTTGCTTTTGGACATGGGAAATGTGGTGACGGTTGTCAATGATGAGTGCAAAAGATAAGGAGTATCATTGTTATCACTAAATGCAACACCAGAAAAAACAGTGAATTGGCTAATGCCACATACACATACCTTTACAACAATAAAAAAACGTGGCCTAAAGTCCATAAAAATAGCATGACATATAAGAGCTGTAACTTACTAATCCTTTCTGACTCTTAAGTACCTCATCTGCAAAACAAGTCTAATCGTCTCAAGCCCAGGCTATGAAATATTCATGCTAGAACACTTTGTAGAACTGTGAAATACAACAGGCATCCAGGATCCTAGTAATATTGTCATAAGAGATAGCCTATGAATTTTAACCAGTAATCCTAGAAACCAAGGCATGCTAGGTGATCCTGATGCAGACTTGAAACATAGATTACCTTCATTTGTGAGATCCTGAAATTTTACACCGGAAAGAACAGTTTGAACAGCCTCCTCCATATAAACCACATATGCTGTCTGTGAATCACTTTCATCTCCAGATTAGCAGGGCTTTCCTACAGCGAAATCTGTTTAAGCAAACAGCTGCTGGTTCCTTGAAGAGTGATTCTCTCCCCTCCCCACAGGTGGCCTTTGATTTTGTGCCCTGAAATCCGTATGCACAGAAAATGTAGCCTTTCATATGTAGCCTTTCAGTGTCCTTGAGTCTCCTCTTAGGTGGGGAGAAAACATGCTGAAAAAGAAGTCAACTTCATGCCAGTAAGTGCTTCAATTTAATGAAAGTGACAGCAACTGCTTCATCACTGTCAGGGTGACACTGATTGAAAGGACACCTTTTTCCTGTTATTAATATTCTTAATTAAGGCATAAAATGAAGCATATGTTTTAGTTGAATTGAGGCCCGTTTTCTGTTTTCTCAATTACTTAGTTTTCAGCGCAGTGGAATAGAAGAGGCACAGAATGCAATTCCAAAGTCAGAGATTCTGCCCAGGAGACCATGGACAAAGTGCTGAGGGCAGACAGCCGCTCTGATGCCCGCCTCTCTGACAAAGGCAGCTGCTTGGAAGGCAGGGTGAACACTCAGCAATATTAGCCTAGTGTGCCGAAGAGGACATTGACCCTGGTGTTCCTACTGTTTTGACCAGCAGATGAAGACTTTTCCTCTTCCTGGTTTTGATCTAATTATATTTCATCTTTCTAAAAGGTCGGCTAGAAAGTCAAGAGTATCTTATTAGTGTGTCTTGCATTATAGGAAAACAGCTTTATGGACACTTGTCACTAAAAAGGGAAATAATGACTGAAACCAGTACACTTACAAAAGCCAGCTGGGCACCCCAACTCTAGGGACATCTTATGCTGCAGTGAAAGGCAGGAACAGGGGACCAAGAGAAGAGGCATGTGCCCGAGGAAAGAAATGTAAGGACATGAAGCACCTGGCTGGTTGATATATAAAAACCGAAAGGACAAAGCCACAGCCTGTAGCTCCCTCCTGGCCCCTCCCAGCCTGCAGCGGCTGCTCAAGAAAGGCTTTCAGCCAACCAGACAGCTCAGCAGGGTAAAGGGCACAGAGCCTGCAGTGCTGAGCCATAGCCTGGGGAATGCTGGCAGGGAGATGAAAGCAGGGGTTTCTTTAAGGGGGTGGCACTGACCCACAAATGAGCTTAAAATGAGGACCTCAACCTCAAGGCCAGGGTTAGTCAAAACTGGAGACCATAAATTCATTGTTTTTTCTAATTACAGTCCTGTGCCATCTAACATCCATTCAGGCAACATCCAATGGCATCTATATCCATGATCTCTATATCACAAAGTCCATTAGATTAAAACTTTGAGATACACACATAATAAACAGGTGCTACCTATCAAAATGTTGTATTACTGTATTATTATTTTTGTGTGTGTGGGCATCACTGCCTCTGGTGGTCGTGGGTGCTCCCCAATGCTGCTCCTGAGAGCCGCCGCTGGATTTGAACTGCCAAGCCCACAGGCCGCAGTCCTGCACTCAACCACTTACGCCACCGGGGTTCAGTCCACTGTATTATTATTTTAAAGATGTTCTTAAGAGTATCTAGAAGTGCTTCTCTAGGTTTGTTTGGGGTTTTTTTTTGGACATAGGAAAGCACACAATATAATGAATACTGGGAGCCCTGGTCCCATAGTGGCGCTAGGATGCTAACTGCAAGGTCAGCACTTTGAACCTACCAGCTGCTTTTGTGAAGATTTCTTTTGTAAAGAAATTCAAAGGGGTTGTTCTACTCAGAATTGACTCAAGGGCAATGAGTTCATTTGACTAACCGATGTTGATACAAACTGTTCCTAACTATTCTGTCTTTTTTTTTCTTTCCTAACTATTCTGTCTTATGGACAAATTTGACTCATAGACAATATCCAATTCCACAGAGTGTGTCATGGGTGTTAAGCAGCACATGACTGTAATCAAAAGAGATTGATCTTGTGACTGTAATTGTGAAAAACGTAGTGACACAGAAAGAATAGTCATTGAGCCATGCCCTTTTCTATGTGTCTCTTATGTGCCAATGAGATGCTTTCTAAAAGAGAAAAGAGGTGATCATGTTATCCTCTCGTTCTCTCTCAAGATCACACACAGGTAGGACCACTACTGCGGTGCCCCAAATCCCGTAACACCTCACATTGTGGGGTAAGTCTCTCTGAAATCCAAAATATGCACAGACACAGGCAACAGGAGAAATCTCGTGACCGGCAATAATGCGCAGGAAGAATGAATGTCTCTCTCTCTTCTTTGAGCCTACCTTGGCCTGGACCGCATAAGAAGCCAGGAGCACAGAAGCCTCGGGAGGGCAGTAGATCTTTTCATCTAAAATCTGTTTCTTTACCTGAAAGGGTCGAGAAAAGAGAAATGAGACCATGGTGTGGGAGGGCAGTGTGCAGGCCAGGCACGGCAGACAGCCACTCTCAACAGGGCGCCCAAACCAGCCTGCCAGCCATCTTCTGGCTGAGGACACCAATTTTCACTGGTGCAGACAGATTGAGAGTTCAGTCCCTGAGAAGTCATTGGTAAGATGGCTGCGTCTAAACCCCCATATCACATCTCTTCAGGATCACAGGCTGAAGGTGAAAACAATCTTCATGGTTAAAACATGGCGTGACATCCGGGCAGTGACCAAGAAGAGCTGTGAACACAAGGAGCAGCAGGAGCAGAGGGGGTGTGATTGTAGACTAGCCCCTGCTGGGCACACTCAACACCAGAGGAAATGAAGTCTGCTTTTAAAGTCTCAATACCAGAGAGAAGTTGCTAAGACCACTGAGTTATGACAGCAGGGGGAAAAAAAAAATCACTTTTTTTTTTTTTAAATCACTGCTTCTATGTGCTTGGGCTGAGGAAAAAGGTAGCAATAAAGTCTGATCGATAAAATTTCTAAGTGCATGTGAGGTCCAGGAAATATAAATCGTAAGCCATAATGTTAACATGTCTCATTGCACTCACTTTCTTAAGAATGGTGCAGTGCAGTGTGACGCGACAGGAGAGCCCAGTGAAGCAGCAGCAGCTCTCCGAAATAAACAGCAGGAGAGCCGCGTCTCGCACAGAGGCTAACAGTCACCCAGACCCTAGTTCAGCCACAACACGCCCTAATACATCAGCACAGGGAGACACAGGACAGAGTCAACAAGGATGGACCCTGTCCAAAGGAAGCCATTTAAGCTGAGCCCCAGTGGCGTAGTGGTTGAGGGTGGGACTGCGGCCCATTGGCTTGGTGGTTCAAATCCAGCAGCAGCAAGGCTGGGTTTCCCATTCCCACCAGAGGGCAGTGATGCAAAAAAAAAAAAAAAAAAAAGGAAGCCATTTAAATCCCAAACTCCAGGGGATTCTGGGGTCTACTGGTACTGCTACCAGTAGCCTTCAGGTCAAATCAAACTCCTGGCGAGAAAACACACACGCACATCACAGAACTGCCCTTCGTAAGGCTTTCCCGGCTCTGCAGCTCACTATGCCTGGCTTCTGAGGTACCTCTGGAGAGATTCACGACACCAGCTCTGTGGACTCAGCATTAAGTGCTTACCAGTTTGCATCAGGTGATTGAGGTCAAAGGCACAACAAAGTCTTCCCAGGTTTGAAACAGATTCTATATTTCTGGAGGGAAGTTCAAACCGGGAATAGTTCTGAAACAATGTAGCTCTCTATTCCCTTGGTGTCTTTTTCAGAAGCAGGAGAGGGGGCGGAACAATGCTACAGAAAAATCAAAATTGACCTGAAAAGATTGGAAAGAATGGCAAACTTGTTTTGTAAAAGAAATGATTCCAGGGGTTTGATTACATTTAACTTAACATTTACTGAACGCAATATACTTAGGCTCAGACTAATTACAGGAAGGCTACACGATGGGCTGCACATCCACTTCTGGAAACTTATGTAATTAGCACTCCCTGCCTCAAACTTTGAGGCTACTGGCAGCGGGCCTTTGGGCTCATGAGGCAGCGCCGGTGCCACACACTAGCTGACCCCGAAACCAGGGACAGGCTCTGACCAAGCAGACAGACTACAAGTGAGACAGCCAGAGTGCTTTCCTCCTGCCTTCCCCACCCAGGCCCCCAGACAGTCGATGAGCCAGTAATTATGGATCTCCTCATTTCATCAATTCAGTTGAGCAATTACTTATGGAATGCCTACCGTGTACTCAATGAGCCTCGCCTGTAAGGGACTTACACTCTAATGAGGGAGGAAGCGAGAACGAAGACAATTACAAAGAGTAGAAAGAAGTACCAGACGCATGGCATGAACACAGTGTCAACGGGGGTCTGTGCGGCCGAACTGAAGAGAACGGATTGTGGACTTTTGAGAAAACGGCAGTTCTTTGTGTGTACATTGATGTTTTTTTGTTTGGGGCATCACTGCCCTCTGGTGGTCGTGGGAGCTACTGCTCCTGAGAGCTGCTGCTGGATTTGAACCGCCAAGCCCGTGGGCCGCAGTCCCGCCCTCAACCACTTAGATGCCACCGGGGCTCAGCACTAATATCGATGGTTTAAAAGAACCTCTTGCTACACTTCCTTTGCAACTAAAGAGGACTTTTTTTTTTTTTCACTAGTCAGACGAAAATGGTTCCATCTTCAAGGGGAGGAGGCTAAGTTAGGCAGCCTCCATTTTTTCCCCAGCATCACACTTTTGCACTTCCATCTGACACCAATCCTCATCGCGCAAGTATGGTTCTATACTGATGATTTTCCATCACGGAACCAGAGGGACTGACTTTCCAGGGACAGAGCATTTGCACAATGTGAAGGTGCTGGTGGCCAATTAGCTGCGAAGGGCTCTCTCTCCCGGGCCGGCTCTGCAGCTGCCCGCGGGAGTGGCCTCAGAGTCAGGAGGGGGCGGGGCTGGTTGGGACGTACCTGCAAGAAGAACAGATGCTGTGTGATCTCCTGAACCAGCTCCTCCTCAGCATTCTCTGGATAGAACTTGGCCAGAAAGTGAAAAGTCACTGGCTCTTCCTTTGAAACATCGTGATCCAGCACCTGCAGAGTTGAAGGGCAACAGGTGAGAAAGCATACTATCTTGGTGCCATCACCACTAAAGGGCCTTTTCTGGGGAGCCGTGCGGCCATTTTTTCTTCGCAAAATTTTAACAAATTTCCTAGTGGTTGTGATTTGGTAGTTGGAAGCAGTCACCAAGTCAGTTGTAACAAGTAGTGTATTTATTTCACACGGTGTTTAAGAATCCAAGTATAATAACTATCTGCCACCCTCCCTTTCACCCCTCCCCCCCTCCAGTGAATGGAGCTGGGCTAAGATAAATTACAAAGGCACATGACGTTCTTGAGGACAAAGAATGAGTTAAAAGGTAAGACTTTAAAATGAGTTAAAAGGTAAGCCTTAAAAGTCTTAAGCACTAGCTTACTCTACTGAAGGTTTTTTAATGTTTTAATGTAATGGCATCTTCCTTTATTTTTTTTCTTGCTGCCCACTTCCAATATTGAGGTCCATGTTGGACTGGAGCCTGGAGATGAGGAACCACATACGGATAACGTCAGCTCCATGCTAACCAAGCAGAAAGCGTGCAATGTGCCCAGCAAAGCACCCTTTACTTCAAGGAGCTTCCCGGGAGGCCTCATGAGGTGCTTGGCACCCAGTCAATACCTAGTGCACTCAACCTTCTAACAAATCCATCTGCCCCCTGACAAGCCTTAACTGTCTGCTCTCCAGATTGCACTTTAGTTCGGGACAAACACGCCGTATGACATGCTATGAGGTCCCATTATCGTGTGTCATCATTTATTTCCTGTGAGCAGCAGGCTCCATGGTACCCGCTGCCCCCAATCCAACTCCATTTGGCCAACACCCCCACACAGTTTAAAATTTACTTGGCAGAGAATCACAAAAAGAGAGATTTTAATGATTCAATACCGAACAATCTACGCTCCTGTGGAAATTCTAGGTGCCACTGCCCAAAAAATGCAAAATAAATCTGATCTTGGGACACAGACACTGACGTTGGCATTTCAATGGCAATACCCACCATGAAATCGACCACTAGCAGGAATTCCAATGTGAAGATCCAGATTATTGGGTTCATATCTCAATACAATTTAAATAGTTGAATAAAATTGGTTTTAAAAAAAAAGAGGTTCTCTTGTTTACCCTGCATGTAGTAGACAATAACTTCAGGTGGGCAATTGCCAGGGCAGGATTTAGTTTGGGGTAAGAATTAGACACTGACTTACTTTGAGATGTGGGTGTCTTTCAGAAGAGACTGATCAGGGTATATGGCCCTGTTCCCCAATCACCTTTTTGGTTACACAGGCAGGTGTGGGACTTTGTGAGAGCACCTGTGAACAGACTGAAGGGTAATTCCCCTAAGCAGTGTCTGTTTCCAAACCCTATTAGAGTGACTGGGAGCCCAGCCTTCAGCGGGCCTTAGAATCCCCAGAGAATATAGAGGACAAAAGGGATATTTTTCCTTCACTGCTGGGACCGGGGTAATCTTCCCTCCCTTGGGTTGCATTCACAATGAAGTCATTCACGTTTCTCAAAGAGACACTTAAAAATTCCTTAAAGAATATGAGCCCCAGGGTTGAGCCCCAGTGGCGTAGTGGTTGTGCGC